>JAPZEB010000007.1:22521840-22537855 GCA_029783705.1 Chaetodon striatus
GTGTGTGTGTGTGTGTGTGTGTGTGTGTGTTTTTCTGTGTGTATGTATGCGTGTGAGGAAGAGAGGGCGCAGAAGAGGGAGGACAGGTACATATGTGCATGTGCACACCTGTATTTCTTTGTTTGCATTGTTATTATTTGATCTATGTGTGCGCATTGGCGTATTCATGTGTCCATACAATATATGCCCCTATAACTACAGTATGCTCAGTATGCTTGTCTCACTGTGTGTTACCTTCCAGGAACTGTTGCTATGCGAAGTGCAGTCACTTAGTTGTCAAGCACAGCTGTGGGTTTTTCCCCCCTCCCTTTTTCTGTCTCTCCACCTCTCCACAGAGGAAGCTCTTTGGGGCTTTGGTGTAGCAGCTGTTTGGTTCAGGTCTTTTCAGCTTCAAGCCTCCAATCCCTCCCCCCATGCACCCAGAGGTCTGCTCGGTAGAATCATCCACATACTGTCTACATTGCCCCACACAATACTGTTTCAGATGGCAGGGCCCAGCCTGCCTCTCAGAGCGTCTCTCAGCCAAGTTTGAGCGTATGTGTGTACTGAATGGGATTAGCCTTTGCATGGCTTTACCCAAGTTGCTCTACTCTGAATAAGAGGCCCACCTCATTTGCATACATTAGGCATATGTCTTAACCACTCACATGCAGCACCTTACCTCCACTCAGATTATACAGTATACAGGTGTGTTTGTGTGTGTGTGGCAGACCGTGCATGTTTGTGGTGGGAGCCGAGCACAAGGATAAAGTCTTAATTAAATCAAACAGTGTAAACCTGTCCAATGGCTGTAATCAACTGCCCCAGTGCGCCTTATCTAGCCCTGCCAACGGATGCTCTGCCATCTGTTATGTAGATCGATACACTCACACATCACAGGAGAAATGGATTAGTGGCAATAAAGACCCTCTTTTCTCTCCCTCTCTCCCTCCCTTCCTCCATCGCCTTATGATGTAAATGGAGCATATATTCCCTTTTCATATGCTCCTGGATCATGTCAGTCTAAAGCAGGCCTGCAGGAGTGTCACTGTGCCTCGTCTCTACAGACGCCACTGTTATCTAGCAGGGCAATGTCTTTGCACATCAAAGTTCAAGTTCAGTCATCAAAGTGCCAATCACTGTCATGATGTAGAAAAACTACCCAGGCACACTTAATCTGATACATGAGACCGATGTGTCCACCATGCAGATCCTTTTCAGTTCAGTCACATTAAAATGGTCATTTTTGCATTTCCATTGTCATGTGTTGTGTATGGTACCAGTAGAACCGTTCCACTCTGTCCCGTTTTTTTCTATTACCCGTCTGTTGAGGTACCTTGCACACTGGACCAATACTAGAAGGCGGAGCTAGAAACACTGCAGTCTGTTGATTGGTCAAGAGAGAATCGCCACTCTTGCTCTACATGGACTTGATGCACAAACCCACTATTTTTCAGTGTCCCATTGATTGTGACAGACTCTGAACGATCAAGCCTGTTCTTTTTTGATCTTAAAGTGTTTGCATGCAAACTTTTTCCGTGGATTATCAGTGAGGTGCAGACATACAGCTGCATCACTGGGGTGGTGATGGCTCAGGAGGTAGAGCGGGTCGTCCACAAATCAGAAGATGGGCTTTTTGATCCCTGGCTCCACCAGTCCCCATGTCGTAATATCCTTTACCAAGACACCCTAAATTGCGCCTCCTTAGGGCTGTGCCGTTGGTGTGTGAGTGTGAATGAATGTTAACTGAGTAGCAGGTGTTACCTTGTATGGTAGCCTTAGCCACCAGTGTGTGAATGGGTGAATGTGACAAGTGGCTTTGAGTGGTTGGAAGACTAGAAAGGCGCTATACAAGTGCAAGTCTATTCCATTTACCACCTGTGAAGAGTAAATACAGCGAGAAGCAGTGACGGGGCTGTTACTGTCTCGGAACGACCCCGCCTACATTTAAGAGTACTGTATAGGTGAAAATGCAACACAGATCTGCTATTAGCTGTATGTCTGTATAGGTTATGCATCGGTTCTAAGGGTATTATGCCAAAAGTGTGTGGTGGAAACGCAGCTTAAATCCTACACTTCTGCTCATGTTCCTCAGGTGCTGCACTGCTGTGTGTCCGGCTCCAACCTGCACACCCAACAGAGCCACTACCTCCTCAGCCTGTCAGACTTGTCCACTGACTATGACCTCATGTTGGGTCAGGTAAAGAGCTTCGAGCCACCACCTTCCCAGACAACCACCACCGACTTCGGCAACCTGCTCACCGTAGCTGAGGGTAAGGGCATGATGCCATTCTGATGCCTCTTTTTACTACCCACTGTGTGGAAGATTGCACTGGGTTGGGAGATAAAATGATGATGATAATGATGATGATGATGATGATGATGATGGTAAATTATTTGGTGCATAGTATGTGTGTTTATGCATGGATGTGTGAAGGAGTGAAAAAGTGGTAGCTGTCAGCTGTCAACATCATAGCTTAACCCCAGATGACTATCTCTGATCACTCTTTTGACACACACTGCTTCATTTCAGCTCCTACTGTGCTTCTGACAGACCACAGAGACATACATATTCCCCCCAAAAATCCAAAAAAAGGATTACAGGGAAAAGCACACTCTTAGTAGCCCATCCATTTGGAGGCTCTCCATTAAATGTCAATATCTTATTAAAAGTATGAAAAGGAAATCAACCATCACAGGGAATGGAATGTTCGCATTAGTACTCAGCCCTAGAGAGAAGACCCATTATGGGGTTTAGATAAAAATGCCTTTTTTTTTTCTTCTTTTTTTGTGACCTTGTGATTCCATTAGGCAATGTATTCCTCTCCCTCCCTCATGTCCTCAACTTCTGAAAAGTCCTTAGAGCCCAAATTCAAAGTGTAGCCTACTGAAACAATGCAAGAAATTTGAACAGTAGCTTTTGCCTGGAAAATTTCACCACACCTCTGCTTTCTGGTGCACAGCTGCACAGATTCTTAGTTGAAATAACAAAACACTATCAAAAGGGCAAACCAAAGAGTGCCGGCCTAGTTATATTCATGCCCCCACCTCATATTGATCAAGTCACATCAAAGGGCTAGTGCATCTCTAATGCGGCTTGGCCTGCTTTCTAAAGAGCTTTCTCCACTTTGATGGGGGATGATGGTATTGATAGCACTGTCACAATGCAGGAGTGCATCTTCTTGTTTTTCCCACATCACTGCAGAATAAAGCATGGCATGCCTTTCACTTGGAAGTAAAAACCTGTGCATTTACATAAATGCAATTCACTAAGTAGAGTCCTATTACGCAGCCTGTAAAGATGGTGGTTCTCATTAGCACTCAGCCAGTCTCAACGCTTGTCCATTGTAAGACGACTCAATGGGCTTTTCAAAGTTGTCTCTCATGATTAGATGCTACCTACTTAGAGGTGTGCTGGCCAAGCTATTGTGGGAAATGAATAAAGTACCCCTATTAGTAATCATAAATGAGATTTGGCTTTGTGTAAAGAGAGCTAACAGAGATGATAGCATGTCTACACACAAATGTGGGTCTTTTGAAATATGGTTTGCAAAGTGTGCGTTGGACTTATAATAAAAGATAGCCCCATGGGCAGCATTATTCTAAACCCATCAGTAACTTTTATGATTGACCACGTGTTACACTTTCTCACGTGTACTTTCCTCCAGAGATGGTCTCAGTATTTTTATCTTCTTGCCTTTATTCTTCCACCAGAAAAGCGACGTCGGAACATGGAGCTGATTCCCCTGACAGCGCGGATGGTCATGACACACCTGGTGAACCATCTTGGCCATCATCCACTTAGTGGTGGCCCAGCCCTTCTCCACAGCCTCGTGAGCGAGAACCACGACAACCCGTATGTGGAGTCGTCCGAACTGTCCTCCGAGGTCTTCAAAAGCCCTAACCTGCAGCTGTTTGTCTTCAATGATAGCACGCTGGTGTCCTACCTGCAGATACCCACCGAGACCCCCACTGTGGGACAGCCCCCCCAGCCTTCCTCCCAAGTGCGCGTCATTGTCCGAGACATCTCGGGCAAATACTCGTGGGACGGAGCAATCCTCTACTGCACCACCCAGGAAGACTCTGTTGATGTGGGAGTTTTTAGTGCAGTTGACCGCCCTCTTTCTACTACCACCACTGTCACTCACAGCAGAAACCAGCCCAGCTCTCCGACAAAGGGACCGTACAAAAATCACAGCTCAGTCTCGGACTCTCTCTCTGACTGCTGTGAAGAGGACGAGGTTGATATTCTGGATACACTTTTGGAGGACCTGGGCCACAGCAGCCCAGAATGTCTGCCCCAGCCACAACTCAGGCTCAACCAGCCAGCCCCCTCACCCCATGGCATGAACCTAGAGCAAGAGAACGCCATTCTGGAGGCCATTCTGCGTCAGACTCAGCAGGAGGAAGAGCAAGTGAGGAGGTGGGATGCTGATGTTAGCTTTCGGGCCGCCAGCCAGAGGGAACCCTCCCACCAGGAACCAAAGGCTCCTTTCTACTTCTGTCGGCTGCTACTTAATGACCTTGGCATGAACTCTTGGGACCGCAGGTACACTACCAACTGAAATAGGCTACAATCAGTGGCCTGATTTGCACTGTAGTAGGAGGAGAAAGGGCAAATGGAGGAAAGTGGGGTTGTAAGAAGTCATACAGGTCCTGTTGCTCATTTCTTTATCGTTCAGTCTACAAACCACATCTTAAATGTTAGCAGTATGACAGAGAGAATTACACACAAAATTGTGTTTGAATCCCTGTAGCCTCATACTGTTTTTGAACCCAAGTTACTACCTTTATCCTCAGAGTAACTCAGCTTTTAGTTCGTTACTCAAAGAGAGAAAGAGCAAAGTTAAAAGCCTGCTGGAGTCGCGAGTGTCTTAATCTCCTCTCCACAGGGTAAAAGTGCCCAGCTGTTTTCACTAAGGTCTGCCTTGCAGAGCCACATCTTTGCTGTGCTTCCTCGTAAATTAAAAGCTTACACCTCTTAATGGTGGTAGTGCAACGTGCACACAGCTAGTAGGAGATTGCTGTTTGCACCTGTGCCTTTTTGCCTTTGTTAATCTTGTCTAACAAACAAAACTTTGGTTGAAAACATTTTTGTTTGTTTGTTTGTTTTTTTGACAATTTGCCAGTAGATTATACCACTTTTTAAAATGCCCATTGTTGCTGCCAGTATGGCAGTTTCCTGAATTGTGTTTTTATATACAGAATTGAAAATATCACTTTTCATCAAGACTGTTTTTGTCAAACAGGAAAAGTTTCCATTTGTTGAAGAAAAACTCCAAACTCTTAAGGGAACTGAAGAACTTGGATTCCAGGCAGTGGTAATAACCTTTATAAATTCAATCTTGTCTTTTATGTAATGTGTATAAATGTATATCTGCTAATCATCAAACTGCCACAGCAACTCTATGGTAAACCTGTTTCTACATGAGTGACATTAGCACTGGTTATAAATCATACAGTTTCTCCAAGCAGATTATATTCCCCCCTCCCTCCCTTCCTCCCTCATGATCTTTCTAATTTGTATCATCTCCTGTTGATCACAGCCCTGGAAGTCTCCCACTATCACTCTTGCTGTCCCGCTCTTACTGTGTCTGTCTCAGTCCAATCAATAAGTACACCACATATTGCTAATGACAGGAGCTTATTAAAGATTTCCCTCAGGACTGGACTTCATTCTCCCAGATGGCCAGACTTGGTTGGGCAATATCAACCTGTGCGCAAGCATGCAAAGTGCCCTAAATCTACCCCAGCATGATGTACTGCCATGGCAACAGGGAAAGTAGACCAGGGCCTTTGCTGCCATCCTTTTTTAAATCATGTTAGAGCTGGAGAGATACTGGGGAAAAAATTGCAGACAAACTTGTTTTTTTCATATTCTGCTCTCCGGATTTTATTCAGCAACTCAATTACGCTTACACACACAATTTACATTGATAAACAAGGTGTAGTGTTTTGAGTCATTGGATTCATATTTCTGAGCATTTTCATTTCAAGTGACTAGACTAGTGAGAAGCTTCTCAAGTTGCGTTTATAAAATTGGCTGCTGTTGTTCTTTTTAATATTGGCTACTGTGTGTTTTGTTCTGTAGTCGAGAGACACACAAGATTGCTGTGTTCTACATTGGAGAGGGCCAAGAGGACAAGTGCTCCATCTTGTCTAACAGCGCAGGCAGCCAGGCCTATGAAGACTTTGTGTCTGGACTGGGATGGGAGGTACTGACAACCACACCCTCAAATCAACACACCCACAGATGCAGCCTTAATATGCACATGCTCACACTCCGAACACGCTAAATTGTACATGTGTCTCTCAGGTGGACCTGGCCACACACTGTGGCTTTATGGGTGGCCTCCAGAGGAATGGCAGCACGGGTCTTACAGCTCCTTACTATGCTACCTCTACTGTGGAAGATATCTTCCACGTCTACACTCGTATGCCATCTGATTCTGATGACTCCATCACCAAAAAGGTAAAAAACCCTGTTTGTGTCTGTTTTTAATTTGTGTTATGATCAAGTTTGGCAATTCCTGTCTGCCAGTAACATTTGGATTATTGTAATATGCATTGTATTACTCCTCAGATCCAGAATATGTCAAGAATAAAGATTAAATACTGCTTTGCCTGTTTGATGCAGTGAAATGGCTACACAGTCCTGCCTGCCCATAGCAGTATGTTGTTGTAGCCTTCAGCTCTGTGTTAAGCTGTGATCAGGAGGTGTGACTCCAGAGTGCGGGCATTGATTAGTGACCCTGGCCAGGCAGGCCTGAGGAGTAGAGAGTCGCAGGCGCGTGAGTGAAGAGAGGGCATGTGCCGCTGCGGTAATGACTATGATTCTGCTAGCCCCTGCCCCCCTCCCTGTGTGCTGTGACCAGGGCCTGGATTCAGCCATTAGCTCTCCCTGCTAGGGCAGGCGCCGGCCGGATGCCGGCAGGATCCTTTTATCCAATTCCTGCTGCCGCCACAGGAGCGATCGATTGGGTTCTGCAGTGGGATTCTGAGCCGTAGTGCACGAGTAGCAGTTAGCACGAAGAAATGAGCCGCAAGGCCCCTGCCCGTGCTGCCAATCTTCTCATAGAGTACCCTGCTGAGAAGGGAAATTCATCAGGCTCTCCTCATATCCAGCCCCCCTCCAGTCCTCCACAGACCTTCCCCCTCTCCGTTTTACAAATAACCCCCTGCTCATTCCGAACCCGTCCTGAACCTGTGCTTAGTGACTGCAAAAATTAGTTAGCCCGAGTAAAGACTTTGACTTTGGTTGGCCAGAGTGAGGCGCTGGAGGGGCGACCATGCCCTGAGTGGAGTGTGCTGCCACTCTTCTTCCATTCATTTCACAGGGAACTTCTGTAATTGCTCATGCTCACCTTGCACAGATCTCCACACCAGCCACAGGCAGCAGAGAAATTGGCAGGCTGGCTGCATGCATGGATGCGTCAGGAAAAAGATGGCAGGGCGGAGAGAAAAGAAAGTGGTATGAAGAATTGGATTGAGAAACGGGCTTCGTCTGTGTCCAAGTAGGATGTTTCCCTGTCAATTTAAAAATAACACTTTAAGTCCAGCAGTCACCCACTTTACTGCCTGTAACTATAGAGATATACTGTGGGGGAGCAACGGATGGGGGAGCTCTCGCTGGGCAGATTGCCTGTTTGAAGACGATGGAGGGGAAAGGAAAAAAAACAAGCTAAACCAAAAAGAAAAGAGGGAAAACCATGAATTCCTCAATCCAATTGTGGGTTTTAGGGCAGTGCAGGCTGCAGCAGCAGCTGGCTTCAGTAATGCGGTTATAAAAGCGACCTGCAGGGTTGGGGTCAGGCCATGTAGACCGCGTGCGTGTGTTATGTGTGTGTCTGTGAAAGAGAGGGAAATAGACGGGTGCCTTAGCTATCACATTCACCCCCAGGCACCACAGCTTAACTGGGCTGCTGCAGGTTGTTTTTATAAGGAGCCTCTTGTGTTCTGGGGTCCTCTGGTCTGCTGTCTTCGTGTGTGTGAAGCCCATTGGCTGGGTGGGAGGTCAAAGAGGGCTAATTGGACAAGAGCCTTTGACTTGAATCACATTTTATAAAAGAAGTCTCAAACATTTGGATGTGATTAACAAGGGAGTGAATAGATTGGTGCAGAAAATGATTGACTAGAGCATAAGCATCCTCATTAAACTTGTGATTAAGCTCATCCAAATGCTAATATCTTAACCCAAATTAACATCCCAGTGTTGATTGTCTACCGCAAATGCATATTCAACATTTTCTCTGAAATTGTCCCAGTGACTGACCTGGTTGGTACCTGCTGATCCTTGGACAGACAGACTGAACTGGCGAGCTCCAGTAATCAGCATGCCGTGGATTTGTTTAAGATTACCGTATTACCATAATTAAGGGCTTATAATAGAATGTGCTAATTGCATTTTTGGTGGCGAGGGCATGTTTCTTAATGGCTCATTAGGCCCACAGTACATTGGCAGATGTTTTCTTCCGAGTAGAGGCTCACTTTTCAGTGTCCATGATACCCCAGAACACATCACTGGGCTACCAGCTAATAAGTTATCTACACTTGTCAGAGAATATAATGTAGCTGCGTCCCTTTATTTTACTCTGGGTGGGGGAAAGCTGTTTACCTATTTTAAACTAGCATCTGACAATTTCCTTTCATTTAAGTATACCTTCTTGTCCTTCCCAGTTTCATTTGGGTTCGTGAATAGAGTGGAAATGGGAAGCAATTTAATCTCTGATGGGGAAAGTCAATTGGATTTAAATTATTTGGTTTTGAAATGCCCAATTTTGTTCATTTTGTGTTTGCAATTTGAATTTGTAATGAAAAAGCTATAAAAAGAGTCAAAAGCAGAGCCCAGACCTCTGTTTAAACCATTGTTTTCAGACAAAGTTTGTGATTTAGTTGTAAGCAGTCACCTTGCTCTTGCACCTGCTGCAATTACCTTTTTATCTTTAGGGAACACCAGTGGTGCTTATAATGGAATAACGCATTAAATAAGATAATGCCGTACGCAGGGACAAAAGCCTGTCACGGCACTTTACAGTAAATGTTTATTATCTCCTTCTGCATACCTCTTATACCTCAGTTCACTCCTCAGCCCTCACAAGGTGTGGGCCAAAGGTACTGGCTGGTTAAACCCGGTGACATGCCCTAATCTCACTAAATATGTGTTCTTGTCATCATCACCATAGGGATGAAAATTACCTGCACTCACCAGGCACTTGATTAGACTGATTTTGTTTGTTTGGCAGCTGCGTCACCTGGGAAATGACGAGGTGCACATAGTGTGGTCAGAGCACTCCAGGGACTACCGACGTGGCATCATCCCAACAGACTTTGGAGACGTGCTGATTAACATCTACCCAATGAAGAACCACATGTATTTCATCCAGATCATGAAGAAACCACAGGTAAACCACTGCATTCAGTGGATTTTGTTGAGATTATCATCAAGTAGGGCTGATTGATATGGAGAAAATCAAATACCACAATATTTTTGAACAAATACCTCGACATACGATGTAAGACAGTTACAAATAATGTTTTGTTACTCTCAGGCTGACAGCTGCACAAAAACAAAATAAAAACTTTAGAACAAAGCTGAATTTAAAACATTAAGACAAGAACAAGGTAAATATGGGTTGACTGTTGGTGCTTTCACAAAATATTTACACAATAAAATGTTTGAGGAATAATCATCAGTAATGTGGATATAATGGCCATGTGGGTAAAGGCAAATAATAAAACAGCAAGAACAGTCTGTTAAATTCTGAAAATTACCACAACCTTGAAAACCAGGAAACGACAACACAACACAAGAAGACAATGCATCTAGTCTCATATCATGATGTCAGTATAATATTCATACATTGCCGAGCCTTATCGCCAGCTGTACATATACAGTATGCAATAACTCATTGGAGGTGCAAAGTTATTTTTACTGCATGTGAGCCAACATGTTTTTAGTTAGCTTCTTTTTCCTTTTTACTGAAATGCTAGTGTCTCAGTTTCCAGGTACAATAAGCAGAAAAACACTCTGGCTATTTTCAGCACTGCACTAATTATCAGTCTCTGTTCACAAGTTAAAGCTGTTGATCAATCATTTATTAAGGAACACACCACCTCAGTCAGTTGAATTTGTCTTCAGTACAGCATGATGGGAAGCTCAGTTCTTATCACTGTCATTTACATTGAACATAGACAGAATTTACATCATGTCACATTAGTCACACGACAATACAAGACAAACATTCACAGACAATAGTCCCTTCTCTGCATCCTATTCAGACTTTGCCATGAGTTTTAAAGGTCCTTTCTGCTGTTCAGGTTTCTGTCTAAAGGCTCTCAGTTTCACCTACTCCAGCTGTGCATTATTACCCACACTGTGGGTATGTGCTCTCAGAGATGGTTACTATCTTTTCCTGGCTAGCTTTCATCTTGGCCACTCTGTAGTATGCACTCGATGTGTGGCCTTCCAGAGGATAGTAAAATATCTTTGTCTGAGAATGGCTGCTTTTAGATGTCTAGATATAGCCACAATATTTTCTATGAGAAAACTGTTCAAATGAAAAAAAAAAATTCATAATATAATCTGTTTTGTATTCCTCACTGTTCAGGCATTGATCATCTTTCTTTTTTTCTTTCAGTATCTAAGCATTTTTTAAAGATGCCTGATAAATGCATAACATAATGCAAGAAACAATAGAACCTCAGCCTAGCTTCATCAGGACAGTACAAGGTGTAACAGCAGCCCCAGAGGACCTAGTATCCTAAAGAGAAATAACTGATTTCAAAATATGGGAAGCACAATAGGACCATTATAATTATTTGTTCACCCGCCTGTAGTAAAAAAAAAACTGCAATGTCCGTACAGCGTTTTCATTCTCAGCTGTGTTTTGATCGTCATAGATCAACCCTGTGGAGAATTGGCTGTCATGTGTCACAAAAGTGGAATGTATTTGTTTTATATGGTGTTAATTAGTACCTTATTTCCCTCTCACATATTTGGCTGTTTTTTACTCTTTGACAGATAATCTTTATTAACAATATAAATGATCATAGTAACAATGTATTTTCAACTCTATGCGGATAAAAATGATTCCACTCATAAAGCTAACTGCATTTATTAAGACCCTATGAGAGAGTGTTTGGATTGTTTGTAATTGACAGTTAGAGTCAATAAGGATGTTTACCTTTATTTCAACTTTTATACTAAACAAAGACAAGGTGACATTGAAGGGAAAACTTGCCACCTCTTTTGTGGATGTCCAATCAGTGTTGATGGTAGACGTTGTCAACTGCAGCAATACATTCCTCAGTGCTTGTCATACTGACAAAAAAAAAGCTTCTCACGTTCTCGATTCGATCTGGTGGTGCCTGCATGTATCAGCATTCATTGCTTGCAAGCTTTCATTCACTGCAGCAGAATGATTCTGTTTGTTTCGGATGGCATTTGAGCAAAGGCATCACCAGTCGCTGTTTGCTCCCAGCAGCTCGGGGTCTGGAGGGTCCTCACTAGACATAACCTCTTGTACAGCTCATACAGCCTCGGCCTCTCCCCCCGCTGCATTTCTTCAATTGTATACTCTGGCTCAAATAAATAGGCTGAATATCCAAGTCAGCCAAAACACTGTGAAATGTATCCTCATCCGTAACATCCTCTGCATTCTTATTTTGGGATACCATTTTAGAAACAGAGGTAGTTTGCAATCCAGGTGAAGAGAACAAGGAAGTTCTACTTTTAGGTGGCATCTGGAGTACGTCCCCTGGCCGCCAGGAGGCAAAATCTAAGCTGAACTAGCTTGTAGTGCTTCCAGCTTGTCACGTCAAATGATGGCGCTGGATGCAGGAAGATCAACAGGTTTTGCAGCGGCAGACTCAGCTTTGTCGGACAATATAGCATGCACTGAGAAATTTGTTGCATCAGTCGAATACATTTACCATCAACGCTGGTAGGACATCGACATAAAAGGTGACAATTTTTCCCTTTGTGTTTAAATTCGTCAGTGATTGCAGGTAGTTTACAAATGAGTGCGTAAAACAGCCTCAACCCAACACATGTCTCTACAGCCAGTGCACAGTTGGGAGAAAGGCAGAGGCTGCCACTGAGCCCCACCCCATGCAAACCGGAGGATTTTTCAAAAATACGTTAACTGCCTCCTCTTCAAGAACCTGTAAAGCTATCTAGCCAGGTTTCTGATGTTAGTTTACACAGTGTCACCTGAGTTTTCTAGCATGTGATTAAGTTAATTGGTCTGTATTATTTCTGGTTAATATCCATTTATTGTATAATTGAGCTGGTTATTATTAGAGCTGAACTGCCAAGTTGAAGACAGCCGGACCTTTCGGGGACTTTGACATTCACGTCAACTTCCAGGTCAACGACCATTGAGCTTCAGTGATTAAGGGCCCCCTTCCAATATGCATGAACAGACGTGTGTACCCACACACACTCACACGCTCCCGCTAAAATGCATATTGCCCCTTTGTATTTGTTCAGTAGCTCAATACGAGGGCATTGTTTAGTATTGATTGTCATTTTAATTTCATTTGCCTAACATTGATTCACATTAGATATGTGTGGTTGTCATGCAAAGTTAGGTAAAAATCCAATTTCAACTTGAACCCTTGCCCTAAACAGATGGAGAAACGGTTAAAAAAAAAAAAGAGGAACAAAAAAATTTTTAATCAAGTCTATAATTTTGGGGTTACTCACATATACAATGATAGGACACTGACCAAATTAAGTTTGAATCAATATGGAGTTTTGATGCCTCATGTTCTTATTCCTTTTTTTTTCCTCTCCCTCTCTCTCTTTACTTCCCCAGGTTCCTTTCTTTGGGCCTCTGTTTAATGGCGCCATCATCACTGGGACGCTGCTGCCGAGCTTGGTGCGGGCCACCTGTATCAATGCCAGCAGAGCTGTCAAGTCCCGGCTGACTCTATACCAGAGCTTGTATCCTTTACTCCTCATGCCGTCTGCTTTATTTACTGTTCACTTTCCCATATTTCCACAGCTCATCAGAGAAAAAGAAGATTTTCTTTAAAAATCAACCACTGATTACTCATACAGCTGACACCATTAAGGTTAAGAGCATACATTTAGCTGTGTTTTTATGATGATTTCATTAGATGTTTAACACCACTGAGCTTAAATTTCCAGCACCACCAGTGGCCCATTTGGGTAAATTCATTGAGACATGTGGCGTGATTTACATACAGCTATTAGGACGGGGCTGTTTCACAGCCTGGAGCAGCATGGGAGGTTGTGTGGGGCTGTTTTGGGCAGGAGCAAAGATAATGTGTCATCATCTATCACTACCGTTTTATGGAGCACAAGGAGAGCCAAAATAAGAGCACCCTCAACTAATGCATACAAGTGCATACAGAAACCAGCACAAACACACGCACACACACACACGTACTCACTCTCATCCCTCCACCCATCCATCCAACAGTGTGCCGTTAAGAGCCTGACTCCAGCTGTAGTTGTCAGTTGGTTTAAAGGGAGTGTAATCACCAATGGAGATGAATTAGCATGTGAATGCCAGCAGCACAGAGTTGGGGGGTGAGATGGGGGGCAGAGTCGGGATGGCCCCTGGAGGGGGAAACCTGATCTCCCTTAACGCCTAACGCTCCTCCTCGGACAGCATGTACGGCACCGCCTCACCAGAACCACGCTGCCCCTCTGGCGGTTGCTATAGAAACCTCCCCCGAGGAGGTTTCATTTGGATGGAAGACTAGTTTCTATTGTTTTTAAGACACTGGCATATTTTAAAAGTTGTTGTTGCTTTTGAATTATGATGAGGTCCTTGTATCATAGTCATTTACAAAGAACAGCATTCGTTTTTTAATTATCAAGCAACACACCCTGCGTATGTTGTTTACAGTTGGGTGTGTGTAAGTATGTGTCTGCTTGTATGCGTTTCACAGTGCATCACATCCCCTGGCCCCCCACCCCTATATCAGGCCTTGTCTGTGTGTCCCCGGGGGAATCCTGAGTGACAGATGTCTGTTACCCGACGCCAAGTGAATTAGCCCAGTGTGACTCTCAGTGCCAGAGGGGGGCCAGCCACAGGCCTGCCTGCCTCTGTGAGCCTCAGGGGGTGGGGGGGGTGGGTGGGACAGTACCGAGCCTGTGCTGGGCCACAAAAGCCTTACCTGGCATTCCTTAGCAGAGGAGCAGACAGCACAAAGGCATGATCTATGAGAGGAGATAAGCGCTGCCTCTGGAGTTCTGGCACTGATGGGCTGCCAGGCCTCACACACTCCAAGAGAGGAGATGAATGAATGTGCCAGGCAAAGCACACTGCCAGCATGAGTATCTGCATGTCTGTTTTTTCTGCTGTTTGTCTGCTGAGCTTGAGAGCCTGTGAGGACAAAGGCAACGTATATACTAATGAATAGCCAAAATGTTTAGTGTGGTGAATGCCCTGTGATAGCCAAGTTTTTAGATTTTAAGAGTGACTGACATGTCCGAAACTGGCATGAACCCCGAACAAGAGTCTTGAGCGGCAGTTGGAGTAACTCTTTTATATGCTTTCATTATACCAGCCTTTTGCACTTTCCCTCTCCAGTCGTCATTCTTCCATCTTCTCAGGTTATACGGCTCTTTATCTTTCACAGGTTGGAACAATGACCCAACCTTTTTTTTTTCTTTTACTGGGATGTGTGTGTTTTTTGTGCAAGATGGAAAATCCTCATCCTTAGTTTACCCCTTCACAATGCCTTAACAATCCACAGTCTGCTCTCTGCCTGTGAGGCCACTCTCCAAGGTAATTAGTTGAATATTTCTTCAAAGAGAAGCTATATTACCCCCGTGTGTCCATATAAAAGGCCAGTATGGCGCTGCGGCCCCCTCTCTCGCTCTGTCACAAGGCTCGAGAGGACTCCAGCAGTCTGCCGCAACGCTCACAGAATCTCTCAGGCTAATAGGATTTGATATTGAAAAATGACCACCAGCAACATTTTCAGAAAATACACAGATACGCTACAAGAGTGTTTTTCAGATAGATACTCCCCCCTTGCTGTCTTTCTTTCTTTCTCCTCATCACTTCCTCTATCTCCTCCTCTCCCTCCTTTTCCTCCATCTCTGAACTGTGAGGATTTGTGAAATCTGTGTAGTTGTTTTCTTCACAGGGTCCAGCTCCTCGTTGTCAGTTAGAATTTGTGTCAATTTCCTCTGTCAAGACACAACCATGGCCTCATAGACATCATATCACAAGCCTCTCACAGACAACTCATAATGTATCATCTATTATTTATATGCCTGATGGAAAATGCAGCTGGTCTGGCTTTGTGTGTTCTAAGTGTATTGTCTGCAACTAGTCCACCCTTCACAGCAGCATTTTTAATAATTGAGACCACAAAATGTTCAGTCTAAAACAATTTTGTATGAAACCACATTCTTTCTTTTTTTTGACTCATCAGCAGCAGAGTAGAATAAGTAAATGAGATTTTGTTCCTCTGTTAATGGTACTTGCTGCATGCACACAGTGTGTGACATATTGACTTGAAAGACACAATGAGTTTGTTTGTGTCACCTGAACCCAGCCCGTCACTGAATGGCTTTGCTGTCTGCTGCCATTTCCTGTATGATGAAGATCCTTCATACTGTCACTGTAGAATAATGTCTTCATCCAGAAGCTGAGATTCATTTCTCTCTTCAACAAGCACTTGAGTTTGATGTGCCGTCCGTCACTCTTTGTGATGGGGGGTATTGTTAGGGGTAAAAACTGTCTGTGCGTGTGTGTGTTGGGGTAGACGGCAAGTTTCTAATAGGTGAGACAGTGCGGAACTGACCTTGATTCAGAGACATAGCCTCCCCACTGGACAGAATCAATAGTTTTTTTGCACACTGCCCTTAGTCCCCATCCTCAGCTCTGACACACACGTAAACACACACACACAGATCCATCTCCAGGCAGCGATCAATAACCATAATCTGTTTCTGCCCATCGCCAGTCATGCGAGCCAGGCTTTTAGGTTGTGTGTGTGTGTGTGTGTGTGTGTGTGTGTGGGTGTGTGTGTGTGTGTGTGTGTGTGT
>JAPZEB010000007.1:22561553-22574889 GCA_029783705.1 Chaetodon striatus
TACAACTTTGTAACAACATTAGTCACTGATTCAGACCAAAGCAAGACAACTCTAAGTCTGAAAGCACCCTGAGAGAGAGCAGACATGTCCACTGCCAATAATATCTCCAACACTCTGCAACTCACACCAAACCAATCTAGACTGATAAACAGCACTACAGGTAAGAGGGAAAATATGTCTTTGATTTTGGGTGAACTGTTCCTTTAAGAGCAATTTGAAGCGCTTGCACTCGACTTCAGTATTTCCATTTCAGGCAACTTCCACTTCACTACATATGAGAAGCTTGTAAAATACAATGACTTGTTGCATATTAAACCAGTGGTTTCCGATCCTTGTGGCTTGTTTTTACATATTAAATTGTATTTTGAATTTAAGTCTTTTTTTTTATAATGCTGTATTTTAACATTGTTGTACTTGTTCTTATTGATTTGAATACTTCTTCCACCACTGGTAGACACTCTGAGTGTTGTCTATTACCCTAATATGGTGAGATAGTAGACACACATGCGCACACACACAGACACACGCGCACCAAAGCACCTCTGCCAGTCTTGCAGAGCAAGCAGTTTGATCGACTTTGAGCTGCAGCCTGCATTCTTGGTGACATCACAGACGGGAAACAGGAAGCAAACAAAGGTTTCCTCACTTCCTGTGTCTGACCACCAATGACACACCACATATCAAACCCGGATAACAGACGTGGCTCAGGTACAGTAGGTATGCCTATTACCTCTTCTTCACTTAGAAATCCTCCCTCTGAAACAACCCTGCTGACCTGACTCACCCCTGTTACAAAACACACGCTGCTCCACCTGTGAAGACATCATGACACATACTTCTTTCCTTGACACATTAACCAACACACACGACAATAGGCCTTTGAGGTTATCACAAAAAGCCTTTTTTTTCACAAGCTGATTAGCCCTGTGTACTAGCCGAGCCCTCAGGCCGCAAGCAGACGCCACATCAGCACTAGCTTGACTCAAGGCTAAATTGCTCCCCTCCCTGCACAATTTCTGAAACACTCAATGTACTTTAAGTCTGACTATGATGGAAGTGATCACTGCTACTCACTTTACTGTGCAATCATTTTGAATCACAAGATGGCTACCTGTAGTGGCTTTCCATGACTTAAATCACATAAACTGATCAAACTTCCAAAATTCCAACGTGGCATATCATTATGAAAACACAACTCAATGAGCTAGTCCACATACAGAACATGAAACACTCCCTTAAGCCCTCTTCACGCCCCCAAACTCCTTTCAATGCATTCGCCTCTTTCATATAAGCCGCTAAGTACTCACCTGTTTGTTGCCTCTTCTGCGTCTAACAGAAGACCAGGTGAAGAATAAAAATGGTTGTATTCCCAGTGAGTGTATGTACCTCTTTCTCCTGTGCTCATTTATCTACTTAGCTCTTACTGTTTCCTCCTTACCCCTCTGTCTCTCCTCTAAAGGCAGGTCTTAGCAGGCTGCCTCATTCCTCAGTGATCTTGGATGGGACAAGTGTATTCTTGCCCCGGCAGGATAAAATTAGACCCAGTCCAGCCTTAATGTGCATTTTCGAAGTGTGTGTGTGTGTGTGTGTGTGTGTGTGTGTGTGTGTGTGTGTGTGTTTGACTGAGTGTGTGTGTGTGTGTGTGTGTGTGTGTGTTTCACTGAGTGTTTGTGTTGTTATATGCGAGTTTGTCCATCCATCTGTCTGTCCATCCATCCTGCTCTGGCTCTCATTGCTGCCACTAACATGTCATCCATGCTCCATGACAGCGTGCAGGCGTTGGCCGGGGATGGTTTGGGACATGGAGTACCCCTGGGCCAAACTGGACTGTAAGACTCTGCCTGCTTCCTCCACACTAGGCATGACGCCCACCACCAACATCCATTCATTAATTTAGGTTCTGTGAACCCCAACATCATCAAATAACCCGGGGGTTGCGCTTGATTTAGCCCTTTTTGTAAAAGCAAAGAAGGGCTCGGATTCAAGGACAGATTCTGCATGCTAATTACTAAATGAAGCGCCCCTGCAGTGTTTCACCACTTCGCTGTAAGGCATTTAACCTCAGCCCTCCCCTGCCATCTCTTTATCTATTTGGCTCGTCAGTATCCTCAACAGCCTTGTATTCCATGATCCTGAATGCAGCTTCACTCTCACCCTTCAGACCAGCATCATGGCTTCCTGCATGAGCTAGTCCATCTGTCATACAGACTTTATCCACAGTGCTCTGCCCTTGTTGTGTTTACACCTGCACTGCTTTGCTCCATTTTTGTTGTGTTGTTGTGTTGTGTGTTTTCATCCTGTAAACTTTTTCTAAATAAGTAACTGTACATGAGAAAGCAATACTCCTCTCTAGTGGATAAAACAACTTAAAAGCTCCCATGGTGCCCCAGCATCTTTTCCGATCTCACCCTAACCCTCTCTAACAGTAACACTGGTGGTAAATGTTTCTGTTGTTGCCATTTGAACTGTCCACTGTCTGTGCTTTGGATTTCAAAATCGCCCTGATTTTGAAATCAGTGAATTGGGACAGATTTATCAGGTACCATCAGACATTATGGCCTTAAAGGTATCCTAGGAAGGAAAATGGCACTTGTTGATTAACTCATCACACAAATCAGTTAACCTTGTCTGACTTTTAAACCTTTCAGTGACGACTAACCTGGACGCCATACAAGCCATCTGAATAACCCTCCGCTCAGACCCTCACATCACTGACTTTTTAGCAGCGTTGTGTCGTGTTCTGCTGCAGTGTGGTTTGGTGTGTGTCCGCTGCTCTCTCACATGATGCTCTACTCTGTTTTTCCCTTTTAGATTAAAAATATCATAAAGGTCCAAATACTGTGTATGGTGAAGGTAAGCCCCAAGTCAGACCAGAATCTTGTTTCCGTCCAGCGGCCTACCTACCCCTTCGCTCGATCACTCATCCTGGCTGTTCCCCCCCACCCTTCCTTTTTTTCATTCAGCACTAACCAAGCTTTATTTACTGAGTGCTCTGACAAAGGGAAGGGGACAGAGAAACCAGGCTGTTTATTTGGGGGGTGTCCTACTGTTTAGGCCAGGCTGGTAATTGAAAGTGATGCACGGTGGGGACAATTAGCACCTGACTAAGTAGCAGCATGAACAATACGGCTACACTTCTGGCCCTCGCTTCTGCATGTGGCGCGCCTTTATCTCTTCCCCCAGCAAACACTTTTCTCTTTTCTTTCTTTCCTTTTTTTTCTCCCCCCAGTCCCTCCACCCCCCTCATTTCCTCCTGTTGGAGTGTGCCTGTTTGCCTGGGGCAGACTCTGAGACTAACACCTGCCGCACTGGAAGACGTCTTTGTCATCTAAAGCCTTGTTTGAACTGCTGCAGAGGGGACCAATGGGATGGCAGGGCCATTTAAAGACCCTCTTTGTTTTCCTTCTCTCTCAGTCTCTCCCGTCTTCTTTCCATCTGAAATTAACCTCACCGTAAGGCATGTTGGGCTGAGGAAGGAGCGGAAATGCTGGGTTGTAATGACGACAGTAATGATACATTAGCCTCTTCTGGATCTGGGTTTTTTTTTTCTCAACTTACTATGAAAATGAATTCTTACATAAGGCCATACAGTGAAGAACGTCATTCAGAACCTGATGTAACCACAGTCGTTAAGTGCCACAGTGGGAGTGATGACTGTTTAGTGCAGCATGTTTTAATGGCCACTAAACGAAAAAGGGAAGTCTGTTGAGTGGGTGGTGAACTGTACCACACTATTGTCTGTGTATATTAGCTGTAATAGGTGGTTGCCTTCTTCCTGTCTATCATACAGCACATGCAGTTGGAGTTTAGTTTATAAAACAAAGTGTTTACTGTAGGAATGAGTAGAAGAATACGGGAATGCAGGATTTTGTTCTGTCCATCGGGCCAGCCCAGATTTTAGCCAAGCCCATCCCCTTTTTTATATTCATATGCAGATTTCATGTTCGGACCCCCTCACCTCCCCTTCCAGCCCTTCACAATACACACGCCCAATGTTTCATCCATAGCCCAGCCCTCCTCTCCCAGCGAGCCGCGGCCCCGGATGCTGCCGGTGTCCACTGTGCTGCTGAGTGTCTGTTACTCCAGCCATCTGCCATTCCTTTTAGCCGCTGCAACTTGAGATGCCTCAGAAAAAATGGCAGGAAATAAAAGGATAGGAAAGAAAATAGGCAACCAGATGCCATCTCGACAAAGCAGAAAAGTTGTTTAAACTCGAGGCATGGGGGCAGAGGCGGGTGGGGGGTGTGGGGGCCCACGGTCTGGGTTTGGTCAGGGGCACACTGAGGAAGTCAGGGCGACGTTCACAATACTTGATTGTCCTCACCAGCGTTCCATGCTCACCTCCCGGCTTATTACTGTTTGCCATCCCCTAATCATGGATGTGAAGTTTTTTGAAAAAGGACAGTTTTCGACAATGGAAAGGCTCCACATGTTCACAACAAGAGCATAATGTGCAATTTTATTTTCATTCAAAGCATTCTGCTGTCACACTGCGAACTGAATATTTTTTTTTGTGGCCGTAGCCACAAAGGTTACCTCTTATTTTTTATATCCTATAAGCATCTGGGAAAATTGTATAGGGAAGAAAGGCAGCGTCTCTTTTAACAAGCTTTGCTTTACCACAGCATGTGAAAAAAGCATGTCATTTCTCAAATATTTTAATTCGCTCTCTCACATCTTCATTGTAATGATTTAAGGGGTAGAACAAACTCAAATCTTGACACTTTTTTTGTTTTAAAGTTTGAATTGCAAGTTTTGTGATTGTCGGTGAAAATCCTGTGAACTGGGTAATCTTGGTTGTGGGAGCAGCCACGTGCATGACGAAGCATGCTGGGATAAACAGCAATCACACAAAGACCATGACCTCCTCTCTGCCATGTCTAACCGTCTCTGTCTCTCTTTATCGTTGTCTTTTTTTTTTTTTCTTTCTGTCCACAAACTCTCCCTCAATCTCTCTCTCAGGCTCCTTCACCGGCAGCGCAACCACCGACGCCGGAAGCACCACAGCAACGACGGATGCCGTCGACCAGGTTTCTCCCACAATGCCCCGTGCCACAAAGAACCGAGTTTCCGGGAAACTCCGCCGATCAGCCAGCGCTATAAGCAAATCCTCCAACTGAGTTCTTCAACCCGTCCCCCTTTTCCTCCCCCCAAGCGCAGCCTTTAATCTTTTCTCGAAGAACCTCACACACCCAGCCGTGACTGCAAGTTTTTTCTTTCTTTCTTTTTTCTTTTTTTTTTTGGCGTGTATTTTGTTTTATTTTGTGTCATATAAACATGTAACTGGAGCATATTGCAATTTTTAATTTAAGTGGCAATCATTGATTTTGTTGATACATTTCCATTTGTTGTGGTGTTTAACTGCTTAATCGAGCTGGACATGTGACTAAGCTATTTATGTTCACCCTGGTGGTTTCAGCTTAAGAATCAGCAGCATAGGAAGACTTGACTGAGAAGTCTTAAACTAACCTGTGATTAGAAATGTCATTTTTATTCTCGTTCTCTGGCGCAGTCTCGATGCACTAGAGGAATAGAAAGTTCTTACTATAGTAAGGGAATGGGAGACTGCTTCACCCTGTTTCTATATCTCATCTATCTCAACACTTCATGTGACAAAGCACTGAATGACACAGCTGTAAATGGCATCCTGCTAAAACTGCACAAGAGATTGGTACCCATTTATAAACGTGTCTGCCTTTTACCTCCTCCTGCACCTGCCACAACCTTTCTGTGTCAAAGATAACCACTTCAGTCGGATGATGTTGTCGTCCTGCTCATTAGCACCCGTTTGGACCGTCTCCCTACACTGAAAAAGGAGAAAAGACTTATGCATGGGGAACGCCTCCCCAGAATGATTTGTACTCACTGCACTACTACACAGACGTCCTGAGCATTAAGTCCCTGCAGTACGTGCAGTCAGAGGCTTTTTTTAATTGTTTTGAACCCGGAGTGGACAATCAATGACGTCTTTCTAACTTGAGCTGAGCAGAATTTTTTTTTTTAATCACTCTAATTTTCCTTTTTAAATGAATTCCGATGGATTGTGTCATGATTTGATTTATGCAACTCTGCTGGAATGAGAAAAGACTGCGTTTGTAATTGTTTTCTGATGTCGTTAACATAGGCTCATGTCCGGTAATTGAATAAGTTCCTCCTGTCTCTTTCCTCTGCTATCAGTTTCCCCTGTCCTGTGAAGCTAAGACATCGACATTCCAACGTTCCCGACCAACGTTTTTTTTTTTTTCTCTTTTCTTTGCACTCACTGTCATTGATTTAACTTGCATTGAATGTTTCTCTTTGTTCTTTGGATGCAAATTGCTTTAAATTTTATTTTTGCTGTTTTCTTGATGTATATAGAAAGGACTATTTGATGAATTATTTTTGCTGTTGTGTTGTATTCATGTGCTGTTTAGAGGAAAAATACCGCCAGAGCCTCAGGTGAATCTTAACTCCATGCACTGGTGTGTGTGTGCGCGCGTGTCTGTGTGTGTGTGTGTATGTATGAGTGTGTGAGTTTCAGAGGGAGCTTCTCACAGTGCCTGTGTAATGTCTGTCCTCTAAGATGCTGTCCAACACCACCTCCACTCCCCATAATCAGATTTAAGTTTCTCCTCATCATAGCCTGAGACAAACCATGGACACTCTGCATCACATCTCCCTCGTTAGCGGTCTAAAACAAAGTGTTTTCCTCCCCTGTGTCTCTAAAGGTCAGCGTCTTGTGCTCCCCACAACAAAAACAACAGATGGATTTGGAATTGTGTGGTTTCTCTGTTTAGTCTTTATTACAGTGCTGCTCCGTCTTTATGTGTGAATGGACTCAAGTGGCATCGACTCCTCCTCTTTCCCATGATCCTCTCCCCATGTTGCCTCCCGAGGCCAGGGGAGGGATGGAGAGGGTGGGGGGGGGGTTCTGGGTTTAGGTGGCATGCCAGAGCTAAACTCTAACAGCCCTCCTAGCAACAGCCAGGCCGGCGCTCTCACTTCTTCTGCAACCTGCCCGCTTAGGGTTGTCATGGTAGCCAGGTGTTCCCCACACACACACTATACACTCACACCCTCTGAGGGCTCCACCCAAGCTGCAACACTATCCCCATCTGTTGCACTATATGCCTTACTTTCCCCCCCATGTTCTCCCGTCATTTTTCTCTCCTCTCTCACATGTCACCTCCTTTTGTTTGTTCATTCCCCGAGCAGAAAATGGGGAATCCAAACAGCGGGAGTATTGATGGATCCATTTTTTCTTTGTGCTTTTGTTTTTTTTGAAGAATGTATAGATATATATATATAGGCCTGGATCACATCTATGGTTTTTATTCCCTCCCCCCTAAAGCCACTTGAAGGAACCGCCCGGATGCTGATCTAAAGATTGTAGGCTATAGATGATGTCTGTTGAAAAGGGGACTGTGCTCCCCCTTTGGTGGTGTAGTCGCTGGAGATGTTAGTTTGGACCAAGATAAGGATTGTGTGTCTTATATACGTGAAGAAAATGAGCTCGTGTTAGCCCTAGTAATTTTTTTCTTTTCTTTTCTTCTCGTTTTAGAAATCCTTGTACATTGTGTCAAATTTGAGGGCTTTGAGTGCCCTCTGAATATAAATATATTAATGCCTGTAATATAATCTTTGTATAAGAGAAAGAGGAAAAAAAGCTTGAAGATTTCATCATGACTTGTCAACATATCAAACTGTTTTTAACGACCGAAGCCCTGCTATCTTTATTAGAAATGTGAAAATTGAAACATTTCATTAAATCAATTTGAAATTCTACGCATCTTTGTCCTGTTTTCACCTTTCATCAACACGTCAGCTACTTGTGTAACCTCGGATTTTGTGGAGTAGTGGCTGTGGGTGTGTGTGTGTGTGTGTGTGTGTGTGTGTGTGCTGTTACCATGGGCTTTCTGACCCTGGCCCAGCCGTGCTAGCAGCAGCAGCAGGGGTAACCTGACCCTCCTCCCATCTGTCTCCCCTGCTGCTCAGCCCTGCTTAGGTGGAGGCCAGCATAATAGAGCCTCACCAGGAGGTACAGGTGCAATGGTCGCAGCACCTACGGGTGCCCTGCCTCGCCTGGGTCACATAAAGACGCAAGAAAAGCACTTGACCGTAATTGGAGCCCTAAAACTGTGTGTGAGAGAAAAGGGTGAGAATAATGTTACCTCATTTTCACCCAGCTCTGCGCTGTTTGCCTCCATCATTGACTCTGAGATAGTTTACAACAGAACACAGGCAGGGTCTGGGTGTCCCAGCCCCTCAGAGACTGGCAGATTACTACCAGATTGTATTATTTCATGTGTTACACTGCTGCCTGTAGTCTATTTTCACACTTCAGATATCTCTCTCTTGATGTATTGTCACTGAAGCCTTAAGGGGATGTGACACTCGTTTTTTAAAAAAGTTATAGTGTTATTCTTTTTTGGCCTTGGACAGGAGAACTAATGAGCAGGAACAACTCTGTAACAAAAGAGACTTGTGAGACAGAGTCAGTGTGAGAGTGATTTGTTTTACCATCAGCGTTAATGCTCTGAGGTGAACTCCATCCTGACAACAAGTCTGAAGTGACACAGTTGGAGGCTGCCTGCTAAATTACACCTGACTTAATGTTTTACAGGTTGTGGAGGTCACATATGAAGCCAACTGAGCCCCGATGTGTCCTAAATCAACCCAAATCGAGCTGTATGAGTCTTCCCTAAAGCAGACAGATGTTTTACTGCTCCAGAGGTGAGTTTGATCCACCACCTCTTTGTCCTCCTGTCATGTCCTGACATGGTATTAAGGAGGGGATTTATGATTAGGCCCTAAGTGCTTCTCCGTGGCAGCGAAACGGCGTCTATTGAGCCACTGCAGCTATGATTTACTGCGAATAAGGCTGATAAACGAGGAATCGGAGGCAAAGGTTTGGCCAAGAGGGCTTCCTGAGGTTTCTTTTTCCTGTTAAGGACAACTAAATAGATTCGCACCACTTTGCAGTGGGACCCGATGTTAGAGAGATGGTGTGGGGGAGAAATAAGAAAGTGAATGCTGACATTGTTAAAAGTTTTAGGTTGTTAAATTATAACTTATCTTGCTTGGTAACTTCGGGAGGCTCGGGGACTTTGGAAACCAGCTTTAAAACACCTTATTGGCTGTAAAAGCAGGATTTAAATTACACTTCATCTGCTTTGAAAAATTTGTGTGGCATAGACAGCAAATCTATTTACTTTTTTAAAATGAAATAAGGTACTAAGTCTATACAATATTTGAAAAAAAAAACTCTTAAATGAAGGATAAAAGTAATTTCAAAGAGCTTTACGCAAAGTTTTTACGCACAGGTTAATTGCTTCATTGTTGGTCCTGGAAATACAACTACAAAAGAGGCCCCTTTTCCAACTATCTTAAGGTTGTCTATATCATATTTATAAGTAAATATTTTCTACATGTATTCATGTTCATGCCATCTTGGCATAATTATATGTGTTGGAAATAATTTTCAATCAAGGACCTCCCCATAGAGAACAATCAGACACATCATAACAGGTTTAATAAACTTAAACGAGGTTACCAAACTCTTAAACACACAACTTTATCCAGAATTTATTTTATTTTTCGTTAAGAAATAAAGTTAATTACATGCCGTGTTTTTTTTCCACCATATGTGAAAAAGTTAGACCACTCTGAGACACGTGTCCTTTTGAAAATATTTTATTTCGATAGACAACAACAATATACACATACAATCAAAGCGCTATAAAAGCCAACATTTAAGAAAAATAACTTGTCCTTAAAAAAGATTGCATCTAAGGTAAGAGCTTTACGTTTTTTTTAATCTTTTTACAAGAGCTGTGGAGATTGAAGATTAAAACCCGACCCACGACAATTATCACAACTCATGAAATCTGACCCAAAAAACAAAAAAAACATTTTGGCTATACGACATGTAAACTGCCAGAACGATTCACAGAAGAAATCACAACAAACACAACAATAAGTTACATAAAATAATTAGAATAAATAAATAAATAAACATATGATGAAAAATATTGCAACAATCTTCAATAATAATAATAAAATATGTGCCAGCATTCAAAATTAAAACAGTCTATGTTGACTTTTTTTAAGGCAGTTATACAGCGGGATTTGGATGTGTACGTAGGCTATGTCGGACTAGGCTTATCTGTATACTAAAGGCATTTGTGGTTCTACTAAACAGGGAATGCTTCAGTCACTCTTTTTTTCCCACCAACACAAAGTTGACAAGTTCTGTCATTCACAAACTAGCGTAAAGCTACAGTGATGGAGCAATCACGGTCGGTGAATTGAAAAGGCTTTGATGGGGAAAAGGATTTCTGAGAATTTTAAGACATTTCTTAGGTCTAGAAGCTATCATTGAACACATGTGCTGTCCTAGAAAAATACCCTTTAACAGTCAAACTAACGCTTTGTATTTTTTTTCTTGATAAACTAATTTGAGAAAGAAAATCTCAAAATAGGCCTATATGTAATTCAAATATAGAGAGAAGCATTCAACAATTACTGATTGGCATGGAAAAGACACCTCATTAAACACCACTTAAACATCAAACCGCCCTGCCTTTCATTGGCCTAAAGTTATGGCAGTGAGCATCACAAACTCTTTATTTTTTTAACCCCCAAAGCCACTTTTTTTGTTTCTCTTTTTTTTTTAATTCCCCCCCTCATCAAAGGCACGAGTTTTGTGTTGTCTTTAGCAGGCGGGGCGCACCGGCATTTGGAGCAGGATCACCTGCCTGTTCTCCGAGGGGTGGCACTTGTTTATGTGCCTGGTGAGCCCCGGCGAGCTGTAGAGAGTGGCGGGGCAGTATTTGCACGGGTAAATCTGGGAGGAGTGCATGAGGCGCAGGTGTCTCTCCTGGCCGGCCCTGCTGGTGAAACTCTCCCCGCACACCGGGCACAGCAGGCAGTCCACCGGGCTCAGGTTGAGAGGGCTTTGGTTTGAGGCTTCCTCTGAGGATGATGCTGAGGAGGAGGAGGAGGAGGAGGAGGAGGAGGGTAGGACCGGAGCCTGCTCTGCCGGGCGGTCGCCGGTTTGAAACCCGTGCTCCTCCAGCACTTTCTTTTGCAAGGCCTGGTGTCCCATGATGTGTTTTCTTAGGTATGCCTGTCGCTTAAACCTCTTCCCGCAGTACTGGCAGTCATATGAGCCATCTTCAGAGCCCGACTCGGACAGACCTGGACTTGGGGTGTCTCTGTCACTCATGTCTTTGGCTTCGTCGGAGACTGACTTGACACCTAGCGGTGGCATTTTGGCCATTTCGGGTTTGATGCCCTGTGCCGGTGGCATCGCTGGTGCGCCGGTGGTCCGCGGTTTGTGCCAGCGGCGGTGAGAGGCGAGGTTGGCCGGGCAGCTGAACATCTTATCGCACTCGGGGCACCGGTACTCGACCCTAACGATGCGGGAGCACTTGTGCTGAGCCAGAGAGAAGGGATCCGCGTACGCTTCCTTGCACAGCTGGCACACAAACTCCCCTAGAGGCTTGTTTCCTCCGGAGGACTGCGCCCTCGGCTTCATCTCCACCGGCCCCTCTTTGATTTTGAGACCGAGCACGGGAGAAGTCGTCATCTCGTCTTCAAAGTTGAGTTTTCTAATGGCTTTGGGTTTCTTGGAGGCGGGTTTAGATTTGCGCTCTGTACCGTCAGCTGCGGGTCTTTTGGTGCCGACCCGGTTGCTCGGTGCCGGGAGGCTGCTGGTGGTAGTGCCGCTGCGGCTGCTGTTGCTGGTGCCGATTTTCAGGTCGACCGGGGCGTACAGGAGGTGGTCCAGGCCGGAGAGGGAGGCAGGTGTCGGGAATGACTCGGCAGAAATAGGCGATCCCAGATTGAAACTTCTCTCAAAATATCCCCTGTCGTGCTCCTTGCTGATGGGCCGGGTGGGGCTGTAGAGGGCTTGGCACACCGCCTCTGGGTTGCCGAACTGTACCGGCTTCTCCAGTCTTGGCACGGGCGCGTCAGCTGCTGTGAAATCCGGCGATGCTGCGGCGCGGTCCGGACTGGACGCCACTGACATCGGCGGGGAGGGGTCCACATGACTCTGCAAGGCAGCTGGGGTGGGTGGCTCCTGGAGGTCATCTTCGTCTGACCGAGTCCTGTAGGAAACATGTGCAGATTTCTTGTTTCTTTTTACCAGGAATCCTTTGGGCATCTTGGCGAGTAACAGCGGAAAGGCACTTCGGGGAGGTGGGTGAAGTCTCGAGTATCCAGGTTTGTTAAAAATATGGCAACACTAGAAGCTTATGGGACTTTATCTCCCCAGTATATCGATTCTTCTGTTGCTGAAATGTTTTCGTCTCCAAGGCATAGCTCCACTCTTTTTATGCCGGAATGATGCTATTGTTCTCGCCCCCCCTGTTGCAGCATCCCCGACCAATCGGATGAAACCAAGATCCCAGTGGATTTGATTGTGGGAGGGCTTAGAGCCTGGGTTTGGTGGATTTCGTTGGAGGATGTGCAGATAGCTTAGCAGATGTACTGGCGGTTTATTACATTAATGTGTGCGCTCAGCCCCTCCCCGACAGAGGCACACGCCGGGACCCTCCTCTTTTTACGGTCTGATGGGCCCCTATACAAATGCACACGTGCCACGGCTTTGTGGCTCTCCTCTGGGGGCCCCGGAGCTGCCAAAAGGAAATGTCCGTCACTGCCACAATCATCACAATTTAGAATTAAGACGGGGATGAGACAAGCTTGGTTAAATACAAACCAAAATCATTTTCTGCTGCGATGTTGTGTTGAGGCAATTCACCTAATAGACACAGCTGTAACGTCACATTCTCTAAATTCACTGTTTCGGGTTGTTTTAACCTCCACACGGTTGTTTATTTCCTCTATCCATGCTTCTCTTTTACGCACGACCTTTGCGCACATTACGCAGGCCTCCCAACAAACCAAATAAGCCAGACTTTAGGAGCTTTATTTTATTATGTCTTAAATAAACACTATAGAGGGAGTGTTTCTTTATTTTAGGGCACGTGTCTGTCTCGGTAGTTTAACTCGACATATAAATCAGACATCTCGCTGCATACATAAGTAATAAGAAGGCCCTCTGGTCTTTGTGCACAATAGCCACGTCTGCCCGTGCTTGGATATCCCTGTCTCTCCCTCTTTTTTTTTCGTTTGAAAGGCAAATTGACCTCTTAACTGTGAAACGGGACTCACGGCCAATCTGGCCCACAGCTAGACGCGTGCTGGGCGGAATCAGTGCTCCAGACAAAGAAGGCCGCAGCCGAGGCTTGTGTTGCAAAAATGCTGTACAGATATCCAAAGCTAAAATGGAGCTGTTTTTTTTTTTTTTTTTTTTGGTGACAGTGTGGAGCTCCTGTTTGTGCAAATG
>JAPZEB010000007.1:22574989-22594196 GCA_029783705.1 Chaetodon striatus
AGCTAAATTGGAGCTTTTTTTTTTTTTTTTTTTTTTTGGAGATAGTGTGGAGCTCCTGTTTGTGCAAATGTGTGCTGTTTTCAGGATGTTAATTATTGATTGGCAGCTGAAATACGCTTGTGAACTTCAAGATTCAAGTTTGCATTAAAAGTAGATGTTGCGTGAATTCGTTGCAGCTTAATCATTTCTTTTAAACAAAACTCAAACTGTGTAATTCTGCAGCCTCTTGTCTGCCTAAACAAAGACAACTTTCCCCGACAAATTTATGTGGCCTATTTTCTTCTTCACCAGCTCCCCTACAGTTTCTGTGCATACCTCATATATTGTGTATTTGCCTTTTTTCCCCTCGTTATAATGGCTAAATGTAGGCTGCAGTGCGCCACTTGGCAGAGAGTGCATTCTTTTTCCTTTCACTCTGCAGACCAGGGAGGAATTAATCTCCATCGTCGTACATTGTTCCCCTCATTTGCATAAAGCTGCAGTATGACCAAGTCAAATAATTACACAATCGGAGCTGAGCCGCAGGCCTGCGCCTTCCTTTCAATAGGCCTCTGTGTGCCGGTGCCTTCTCACCTGCCTGTGAGCACACCGTTATTTTGGTTAGATAGGGTTAAATGACAGATTTGCTAAAACTAGAAAAAAGAAATAAATTAAAGAGAGTTGCAAAACTAGAAAGAAACTTTGGAATGATTTAATTAAATGACAAAGTTTGAGCTCTTATTTTGAAGTAAATCATATTCTTCTGTAAAGATTTAAATTGTGCACCTCCCTTAATTGCAGCTACGGTTTTTTTTAATCAGTGTATTTGCTTTAAAATTTAAATAATACCCAAACTTTGTGTTGGGTGTGTCTCGTGTTTGCCTCCTCTGCTCTGTTACTTGTTGTTCTTTCACTCTGCACATCTATTAGTCGTGGTTTGTTTGGGACTACAAAGCTTTGATGGCATTTTAACGAGTTCCTCTTTCCCCCGTGATAATTTCTGTGGGGCGCGTGGGCCGGTGCGCCGGTCCTGGCTATGCCGACGCATGCGCGTGTTTGATCAGTGGCGCGTGCTGCCCTGGCGGACGGGAAGCATAGGCGCCTAATTAGCATACAGCTGCAGCCGCTTTAATGCAGGCTCAACTTCAGCCTCCTAAACCTTATGGCATGCTATAGGATTTTAAATGTTGCTCTCATTTTCTTCCTGCCTATAAAAAATGATGTCCGCATGATTGTTTAGATTGTAAGATAAAAGTTTAAAAAAAAAAAGAAAATACAAATAGTTAATGTTTTAAATGTTTTTATGCGATGTAAAATCATGTGTATTTACAGTAGGCCTACATTTGTACAGCTTTCTGCAGATAGTCACTTTAAAATGAAGCCTAAGATCTTGCAGGCCTCATGGTTTGTTGCTTAACTGTCTAACAAGAAGTTGGAGTTAAAGAGTAATCAGTTTTGGAGCCTCTGGCCTCAGAGCCCAGTTGTTACTTCATTGCACCACCTACAGGATGGAGACTTAATTCTGAGAACAGACACAGCAAAGTTTACCTCCAGCATCTGAAGCATTGCACTCTCTTCGCAGGCATCTCACCGTGCTGTTTCTGTCAAACATTAACCGAGTTACCCAGGGAGCTGTGGAGCAGTTTGGTTATGTCACAAAGATTAGATTACCCTTATTCTCGCCATAGATGTACAGAAACCTCCTGTACCTCCCAGATGAATGATCGGCTCCATTTGCTTCGTCAACCCGGGCCAATTTGAAAGTGCAATAGGACATGACTGTAATTGGTGCTCACTACACGGCCACCTTCAATGCATTGTCAATCAATTATTGTAATGGATTAGCTGAGGTCCTATTCTGGCTGGTTTGTAATCTGATAGAGGGCTCTTTCAGCACCATGGAGAGAGCCAGTGAGGGACCCAGATTTAATCAGGCTGGCTGTGGACACGGCACAGCCTCGGCTTGAGCCTTTGTCCCTGAAACTGAGAGCAGGCAGGCACCAACAAGAGAACAATGACACAGTAGAACAAAAGTGACAGAGTTTAATGAAGTGATTGGTTTTTAAATATACTTCTACACGGGCGTGTTCAAAACACATTTGAACTATTTTTACAGAGAGAGGAGGGTTCAGGTCTCCTCTGTTCTCTTCTCTTTTTAGTTGCTCTGTTGCAGATTTTTTTATTAATCTACCTGTTTGTTAATGTGAATTAATCTGCATATACTTACATATTTATTAGTTTTCTATGTTGTGGGTTAACTATGATATATTTGTTTGTTTCTACAGTTTTTATGAAACCGCTTACTGCTCGGCTTTGTAATACATTTCTCTGTCATTAACAAAGAGAAGAAAAGTTTGTCGAACTTGAATCAAGATAGTACAGAGTCAGGAAATTTTAGAGAAGACAATAAAGAGTTTTTCTTAGTTCTATCAAACTGTGTGCCACTATTCAGGTCACACATTCTTGATCCTCAATTATTTGCTTCTCATGGATGACCTAGAAAACTATCCGCAGGTAGTCTCGGGGGAGACAACAGTCAGCCAGCACTTGTAAAGAGCAACAATAGTAAAAAGGTTTGTAGCAAGCCTCTAGAAGAGAAGTCAGACTGTAGCATCCAGGAGATCAATGGAGAAATTGCCTGTTTGGCCATGAGAGCAAACCAGAGGTCACTGTCTAGACTTTAAAGTGTACTTTAGAAGGATGCCCACGAGACCAGGTTACTGTGAAAAGCCCCGTAAAGTGGTATAGCTCTGAGCTTAGGACTAATGGACCTCGGTGTTGACTGGGAATGTCCCTGATGTTATCTGTACTTTTGACAATGATGCTGATGACTCTATGAGGACATGTTTCTGGGCTTTTAGGTAATATCTGAAGAGCTTCTGTGGATTTGGCCAATGAAATGCTCTTGTCGCAGCATATATATTATATCCTGAAGTGCATCCAGTGGCGGACCATCCTATAGGTGACATAGGCAGCCACCTAGGGAACCATCCAGAGGGCTTTGGGCCACCAAAATAGCACCCATTCAAAAACACAGAACACAAGGGAAATAGTGGAGTGGAATATATGTGAAGAGTAGAGTAAGAGAAAATGAAAAGGCAAAAGCCACCCGGGGTGTAGCACAAAAACAAGAAGGAGACGAAATTAGCAAATTTGCACCTATTGTATTCTCTTATTAGCCTCTTTTAAACGATCTTTTCAAGGCACAAATTTCACACTGTTAATACACCTTGCAGTTCTTTATAAAAAGTACAATTGTGGATTTAGGGGGGACAGAGTTGTCTCACCTTTAAAGCGGCACTAGAGGTAGAAACAGCACTAAATTAATCTGGGTTTGAAAGGGACTGTCAGCAGGCCTGCGCCTTCCTTTCAACCACGGATGGAACGGAGGTGACGTTATGATGACATCTCATGTGCAACCCATCACCAGGATATTCCTAAAATAAGCTGTTAGCAGTTAGCAGCGAACTCCAAGAAGAGGAAAAGTTGCTGAAAATGTCTGCAAATTGGGCAAACAATGAGGTCTGGGAGCTCCTTGCCTTCTAATCACAGGATGAGATCTGCCAGCATATAGCATGGACAGCAAATGGCTGTTATTGCCATGCTATGCTATTGTTATTGTTTCTGAAGCCCTGCCGATGCGTATGTCCTATGTCATACTAGAGACCAATGCTGTTGTGTTACATGTCATGCCCATCATGCCAGCATGCTGTTTATAATCACACACTGCAGCAGAATGATGCTGCCATCATTTGGTTCTCTTTAAAAATGCAAAGGCCGTGTAAAGAAGGGACTTCATAGCGGCCTTATTGTGCAATTTTTGTATAAAAAAGGCTATTGTTGGTTATTTATTAGTATTGTTTGATAGCTAGGTTGTTTAATTGTGTGACTCATCCGCTCCTGTTGTTGTTGGGGGGGCGAATGTGCTAGATGCGGCCCTGAGTGCATCTTTAAAGCCACTGCAAAACAAGTACTTGCTAATGACTTCAGGGAAAACCATAGATGCTTTTATTGGTTATATCTAATGTTGTGTGTGCACAGACATAAACAAATGCCTCAAAGGGACAACACCAGATTTCCTTTTCTCATAAAGAGCCTTTATTAAAAAGAGATCTTCCTGCATATCAGGCATATCAATAGCTGGAGTCCCAGGGGCCTGTTTAGCTCTAATTTACTCATCAAAAACACCAGAGTGTCTCTCAATAATCTCCGCAGTCCATTGGTTGTTTTGGGGTGGAGTCCCCTGTCAGAAAGCATGCCCTGGAATGTTAAACACTAATTCACCTCTGAGCTGTGGAGGTGGATAAAGTGATTGTTCTATCTGGGAGCTGATTAAAACAGCTCTGGCCCTGTTTCTCCCCTCTGTGCTCACCTCTGACGTCCACCACATTCATTTCTGTATTCATGAGCGGATGAGAAAGCGCAGGCAGAGCGGCTGCCGTATTACAGATAATAAGGCCAGCGGGCACCACGTTCACTGCCACAGGTTTCCCCCTGCCCCGGCTCATTCAATTACTTCACAAGAGTCCTCTGAGGCACAGCTGCACTATGGGGGTGAAGAGGAGTAAATTGAGGTACATTCATGTAGACACACACACAAGCCTGCACACACCTCACAGATACAAAGAAGTGGAAGAGGCACACACACGCACACACTGTAGCAGGAGAAACCAGCATATAAAGGATTTTACTGACAGGCATTTGGCTTAGCACTCAATACATTTCTCACACAACAACAAAAAAAGGTCCATCCTGTGTTGCTCACTGGTTCCCTGAAGATCGTAATGATATTGATAATGACTCCATGTAAGAAAAAATGAAATCAGAGCCATTGCTCATAGACTCCATATATGAGGTCACCATTATCTTGATGAAAGTGTAGACAGCAGCTGTATCATCTAGGAGCATGAAAGATGGACTCTGGCAGACCTAATGGGCCATATCCTTTATCTATTGACACATGGAGCTACACAGTGGTCATCTTTCTCATTGCCTTAACTATTAGCCAGCTTATCTCACGTAGTCATACATTAGACTCATAAAGACATTTCTGTTGAATACATAACTGTCCGGTTTCCTGAATTAATATTCATAGTGTTATAGTGTTTAATCACTCTCTACATGTTGAAGTTCGTCCACTGAGTGTGATGTCTTTGGAGAGGACAGGTTGCTGTCCATGGTACTGAACTTGTGCCCTTGAGTTTATAGTGGCAGCTGCCTTTTAGTGCCTCAGGCTCTGTAAAACACACAGGGCCGGTGGGAAATAAAAGTTGGTGCCCTGTCAGTGGCTTTAAGCGCCTGAGTAATAAGAGTCTGTCCTTTGTGCACTCAGATGAGGGGCGACGTGCCCTTGAAATAGGTTTGTTTTAACATGATGTTGTGTTCCTAAGGCTTTGTTCCAATTTGAAAATTAAAAGAATAGTTTTCCATTTGGAGAAACACAGTTATTTTCTTTCTTGCTGGGAGTTAGATAATAAAATCCAGCCACTTTCAAGTCTGTAGCCACTGAGCTTAGCTTAGCACAAAGACTGGTAAAAAAGTGCTTAGTTCTGTCCAAAGTTAAAAAAAAAAAAAAAAAAATACAAAATACAAAATACAAAATCTGTTGTGGCTTTGTAGGGAGAAACTCTGGACTGTAACTTCACATGGTCAAGAAATAGATGGACACAAAACCCCCTGTAAAACCACAACTTGTGTTTTGACACTTTACTGGTTGGATGGATTAAATGAATCAAATATAAGTGAGTTATAGAGGTACCAGTAGGCAGATTTTGTTACCTTTGGACGGAGCCAGGCTAGCAGTCTCCACCTGTTTCCACTCTGTATCATGAGCTAAGCTAACTTGCTACTGGACCTCAGACACAAGATAGGTTTCGGGGTTCTCCTCATATAACATATCTATCTATATGTATGTCACACAACAATTTTATATTCAGATAGATAGACAGATAGATAGATAGCTACATAGATAGATAGATAGATAGATAGATAGATAGATAGATAGATAGATAGATAGATATGCATCATTTCTTCCTGTTGGTGTTGCAGCTGTCATCATAGAGATTTAAAAGAGTCCTGGAGATGTATAAAAAATTTTGGGCTCAAGCATGTGAGTAAATACATCCTTAACATGTGTACATTAAGAGTGGGACCTTTTCTTGGCCTTTGACTTTGGAATGCCACATTTTCCAAACAAAGAATTCCCAGAATTGGCACACTCTTCATTAGATGGCATAATTTGCATTCTCTTATAATTGTGCTGCTTCTTTGATTATTAAATGATCACCCTAATTAGGGAGCATAATAGGGTTAATCAGACTCTGCTCATCACACTTATTATTATTCCTGCAAAAAAATGAAGGAAAAAGATACAGTACTTGATTAATTATATCAGCCTTTTCATCAGCTGGGCTACCATTCCCCCCTCTGAAATTAATATCATGTTGTAAATGGAAGGAAGGAGCTGGCCGGACACAGACAGATGAAAGATTTCACTCAAATTAATTAAGCACTAATTATGCGGTGGGAGTTGGGAGCAGTTTGCATAATGAGCTCTATCAAAAGAGATCAGTCATGGAGAGGGGCTGTAGAGTTTCTATACAGCCTTCAGATGATACACAGACACCACTGCACGACATGAAGAGGGCTAGCGGAGTAGTGGGAAGAGGGTTAAAGCACTTCGAGGCTTGAGTCGTGAGGTTGAGGAGTGTTTTGTTGGGTTTGTCAACATGCTGTGAACCGGAAGCTTCCTCACTTGGCATGTTTTGTGCCACAGACACAGATTATTCCGGTCTCACTTAAAGATATTACACCAGTCCTGGGGCTGTGTGTGTCTTTTTTTTTTCTGCCCTCAGCTTAAGCATCAGATAATGAATTCCCTGCTCCAGCAAGAGGCAATAAGAACAGAATGTATCTTTAAATTTGAGCTAATCACAAACAACCTGCAGCCACACTCCAGGGAGCTTTAAAGACCCTAATCACCTCTCACTCCAATTCTTGTGGCGTTCAGTTATTGTTGATCAGGGACTATACTGTGGCTATCTATCTAGACAATGGGAAAAGGGATTAAACAGACAGAAACTCTCTATGTCTTAATCGCCTGTTTAATCACAGCCACTGTGTAGTGTATGGAGTTGAGTTACTTGAACTGATTTGTGCCACAGCAGCAGCAATCATGCATAGGCTAATCAGGGTACACAGCCCTGCACTGCCCTTCAAGGTCTCCGAGTGGAATTACAAAGACTATGATTAGTTAATCAAATGAAGAACCCAATGTCCTTTCTTTATTTGTGTATACACCTTATCTAAATGGAAATTGTATAGCTGAGGCACTTCCAGAAGGACACATCTACATGTGAATGATCCTCATTGAGCCCTTGGCAGTGAATACAGAATAAGATCTTTCACTCCCAATCATCGTGTTATGGCATCGCGGAGACTTTTACATGTCTGAATGATATTTGTTGTCAATGCTCATGTGAATGATGCAATCACTCAGTCTGTTGTGAAGTAAATCAGGAAGCACTAGACAGCAACTCTTCAAACACACATGATGATGTGAGGCAGAATGTCAAGACCGTATTATTTTGGGAGTGGAGAAAAAAGGGAGAGCAGGCAGGCAGTGGACATACAGCGGCTCATTGATAGTACATATATAAATGCGGTCAAATGAACAGAAACCCAGTACACATGTTTCTTAGTTTAAATGGCACAGGTAACATTTCCATCTGGCTCTGTAGTGAACCTTTTTAACCTAGCTAAGCTAGTCCTACTTTCTTGAAACAAAATATACACTAAAAAATATAATGAGAAAATCCATAGGGCTAGTTATGACATTTTCACATGACCACATTTTCTATAAGGCTGCTTGTTGAGCCAACTAGTTTATTTAAATGAAGTTAATGTTTAAAGGAGCTTTTCAGCTAATGTTTTTAAGTTTAATGCCTGTTTGGCTAGCCTGTTGGACAGACTGATATTTAAAGGACATCTAGCCTGGTGCTTCCTAACCAGGGGTCGAGGGCTCCTTGAGGGAGTTAAAGGGAGCCCCCAGAAAAAAATGGAAATAGTTTATTTTCACTATTTAATTCACAATAGAGGTGAGCCCAATGTGAGAGCCCAAATAGAAGTCATAAGCATAGGTGTTAATTTACAGGGGGGAAGCAGGGGACACGCCCCCCTCAAAATTTAGAACATGTGCATTTGTACCCCCCAATAAATACATGAAAGTAGCAACTGAACTTTGATTTCTACAAACTGGTGGAACACAACTCATAGATGCAACAATGCCTACGGTTAAGTAGGAGGTGACAGTATGCAACAGAAAGAAGATGAAGCCTGTATGCATAGTTGTATGCATGACATTTCCACCATAAATTGATGCACAAATGGCACCATTTGCTGCATAAAAAAATCACCAGTATGCAGGAAATGAAGTGTTTGATGCTCAGTATCATGTGGGGGAGGACCCCTGACCCTCCACTTAACATGTGTCCTGCCAAACTGTTGAGAAAGAAAGAAAGAAAGAAAGAAAGAAAGAAAACACACCCTTGGTCCTTTGTGACCATTCTGATCATAAGTTTCCCTTGCTCCGTGGTTATCTCCTCAAATGCAATTGACAACTGTAGAATTATGGTCTTAATCGTATCCAACAACCCAAATGTTTTCAAAAGGAGGCCCCTGAAGTCTGATATCTTATCAAGTAGGGGCTTGTGACATAATGTGTATCAATTTAGGGGTCTTTGACACAAAAAAGGTTGACTCATATGTGGGGCATAATTTGATTCATGCATGTATCTTATATTGACATGTTCATGCTAAAGAACAGAGATGGTTGAGGTGTAAGAGATAGCCTATATCTAAATAAAAAAAAGCATGCTATCTCCTTTGGTTGGCCAGCACTGCCTAACCACAGCTCTATACCTCTCATCTCCAGGGGACCATAAACATGAAAGGCTCTATTTTCTGTACAAATCCAGCGTTTAACTTTTTTGTGACATTAGCTTTGATTTGGGGAATAGATCCTTATCAACTTTTAATGAGTAGCAGAAAGCAATGATTTGCCTCATACATTTAGCCTCCTATAGAGAATATATTCTCCACATCACTCAAAATGTGCCCAGAATCACATTTAGATAGATTTAAGTTTTATAATTGTAGCATAAAAGCTAATTTTTTTTCAACACACGTCCTTCTGTCAAACATGCTGTTAGACATTGTGGCTGTTGTTCCTAAAGAGAAAAGAATTTCCCTCCATTGCTTTGTGATAACTTCCTTCCAGGGGCGGCAGACTTGACCTACTCACTCCTCCTAGAACCACCTCTATTATTTGTCAGTGACAGCAGCCCTTTGCAGGGTTGGGGGGGGGGGCTCCCTGAAAGGTACAGGGTCGTGGACATCCCAATCCATCTCTGTCTGCCAAACGATTGATTGTGATTTAGTGCGCGGGGCAGGAGATGGTGGGGTTCCATTTTGATGAGCGATAGGTGAGACCCCTTTGACTCCCAGCACATGGCAAGCAGAGGCAGGGCTATGATGAGGGGTCAGAGGCAGCTGGTGGGGGTAACTGGGGTGGATCTGGGGGCTGGATAGAGGCAATGGGGGGGTTGCACGGATCACAAGATAGAAGGTGTCAGAGATCCAGGACAAAGCCCCCCCACCAACCGCCTGAGTCTATCACTTAGCCCATCCATCACCCGTCCAGCTTTGTGGTTAGCATAACGGTTGCTAGCTAATCGTTTCATCATCAGGGAGATAATGGAGATGACAGTGAATCAGAGTAGGCGTAAGGCCGTACCAGGAGTATAGGGCCACAGAGAAGGGGCTTCATGCCAGATGGATGAAATATGTGGAGATACCCCTTCCTGGACTCCTGACTGAAATATTAATGATCCCAAATGGAACCTTGCATTGAATAGTTACTTTGGTATTTTTCAACCTGTACCATATTTTTCTATGTTTTTGTGTCTAGTTGACTAATGGAGACAACAATTTTTAAAACTGATTCAATATTGAGCAAGAATGATGCAGTCAGCAGCTGTGAAAAAGGCTGCAAAGGAACCAGTTGGGGAATTTGTGCACCGTGAATTTACGTCCACAAAAGTGCGTGTTTTGCCGCTGTCAGACTCCGATTATGATTCTACATTGTGGAAAGGACCCTACAGAGATAGTCCTTCTTGTTTAAGAGTAAGATCCTTATTTGTTTAAACAGACACAGCCCCGAAATAGCTATCACCAAACCCACCAGACTCCATTTAAATAAACTGTGATTTTAACGTGCATAGGGCCAGCATATTTTCACATCTAATTGTGTGAATTAAAGGTTTATTTCAACCAAACCAGAACTGGTGATTGTTGGAACAGTGGAAAGATGAACTAAGGTGAACTTTGTTAGTTGTATTTTGTTTCTTTTGACTTTAAATGCAGTGTTTTTTTCAATGGTAAAAGTGTTGTTTATTTCAATGAAGTCTGGTGGGTCTGTTGATAGTGATTTCAGAGCTGTTTTTGGTTAAACAAAAAGGATCTTACTCTTTAACAAAAAAGGTCTATCTCTGTAGGGATCCTCTTCATAATGTTGTTAGACACCAAAAATTAATAATCAGAGCCTGTCAGCTGCAAAAACATACACTTAATGTGGATGTCAACTGACAATGCACAAATGCCCATTGAGATTACATTGCAGCCTGATTCCCAGCTGCTGACTGCAGCGCTCTCACTCAGTATTGGACCAGTTTTAGAAATTGTTGTCTCCATTAGTCACTTAGACACAAAATAAGGTCCAGGTTGAAGAATACCGAAGTTGCCCTTTAAAGGCTCACTGTGGGAGGTGCAGGCTGTAGGTGACATTTGTTTGAACATCAGTTAATGGTTACACATGAGTGTGCCATGGAGCTGGCTGGATGTTTTGAAACATCAGCTCTCTTTGGTTTTAATTCTGAATGAAACTACTTTGAATCCAAGAGTACTTCCCCCATACTGTGCTTTTGAAAATAAAAACTTGTCTAGTGTGAAGAAGATATGCTTGATATCCTGTCAGATTCTCTAATTTCCCAGTTCTCCTCTAAATATCACAAGATATGCATAATAAACACTATCTGACTGGAAATCAGAGGGAAAAAAGGCTTATACTTTATAATATAATCTCTAAATCTGAGTACTCAGGAGCAAAGTCTAGAGAGGGTGTTTTTCCCATTCTTGACTGAGCTTTGTCTCCCACTTAAGATCAGATACAAGCTGTCCTTGGAAGGATGTTAAGCCCAACCACAGCCTCGCTTCAGTGGTCCGCTCTGGCAGCTTAACTCCATAATCAACCTGAGAGGCCTTGTCAGGGCCAGATCTCAAAATTAGAAGACAGACGTTTGGTGAGATCATTTGTGAAAATATGTGTTGTTATACTTTATTTATAATGACAGCTTTATTTGGTCTTGATTTAAAATGATATTGAAAAAATATCATTCACACATCATTACATATATAACCAAGGTATTTTTAAAACAGCCTGTTTCATAATGCAACATTGATATTGTGGGAGCAGCAGTGAACAAAGGCCGGCATATTGTCAATCACAGGAAGTTGTGTCAGCCAGGTGAATGTGTTGCTAGTAACCTGATCTGCTGTTGACAGAACAGGGACAGGTGCTCCGGCCAAACTAATCCATACATGCATGCACGACACAGGTCATCCATTAAGGCAGATTGATTCAAAGCTTTAGAAGACTGCTCCTCTACCATCCCAGGCCTGGCCTTTCCTTTTGTTGTTGCCATGATAATTGCAGTAATTCAAGATGGCCTGCATTGGAAAAGGAAAGGAATGTTCCCTGTTTGCTCAGCTAATGCTGGAAACATTTTGTCACACAGGGGACGGGGGAACATCTCTGGAGATGATGTCTGATGTTTAGAAAGGGAAAATTAAATAGCTGGGCAGTGTGTCATCTGAAATATTAGATACACAAAAATATACACTTACTTAACTGAAGTTTCTTACAAAAAAAAGGTTCAATATGGGGCTCAGGGAGGTTTGTTAGCAGTGGGTAGCAGTGTGGACTTATTTTCATCGCTTGCATGACCATTTCACATAATAGCCCTGTGTAAATAAATAAATAAAACATATAAACCAGAATTCACTTTGATTCAGTGTTATTATCAAACCCACCCTCATAAGGCCCCAAATGCCAAATAAAGGTTTACAAGGCAGAGGCCAGACATCTGCTGCCCTCTGATTGGTTGAAAAGCCAGCAGCAGTCTCACCTGTTATCCACAGCCCAGTGCATGGTAAACACCCTCAGTCAGAGCTGCAGGGAGAAGGAGCCCATCTGGTCAGCAGCATTAACAACCAGCTCTTTAACAATGGCTTCCAGGAATAGGAGAAGGGTACAACAGGCCATATCAGCCAATAAAAACAGGCTATGCATGACATTTAGCGCCTGATGCGGGGCTTAGCTGTATACAGGTTACCTACTGTCCGCACCAGCCCCTGGCAATAAAACAAAAGGCAATCTCACAGAGCGAGGGGGATGCTGTGTGTAAAGCCGCCTGTTCCAGCTGTTGATCCCATAATTTGTGTGTAAAGATGCAGACAGAGCGTAAAGTTAAAAAGCATGAAGGAGATCATTTTCAGGGTGCTTTCATATAAACATCACACAAGGCAATACCTTTAGTTATGCACACACAATCATCTCAACTCTTTATAGTTAGTGAGGAAGTGTCATCGCATGGAAGGAGGAAGGACTGTGACAGCTAATTTTCTTTTTGAAGGATAGCTTTTTTTGGAGGGATGTAAATAAGAAAAACATGAAGCAGAAGAGAAGAGAGAGCAGTGTTGATAGATGTAGCTGTCAAAGTAAAAGCAGTAGAGAGCATCAAAGTGGTTATTTGGCTAAACAGTGCCATCTTGTGTTCAATTATACTCAGATAACCAGGAAGGCTCAAATAACAGATGGGAAAAAAAACAAATAACTGTAATTTTCAGTCAACATATTCTTGTCTTATGACAGAAGATGAAGAACTATTTTGTAAATAATGTGCACTTGAGCCACTTCCTAATTATTTCCCTACCCTTGCACACACTTAGCCCTCTAATGTAGCTTTATGTGATGCACTGCTGCAGGCCAGAACATAACCCTCATCCACAAAATTGACTCTAACAAGTTAGGAAACAGGGGTAACTCTGCCTTATTAGATACTTGATGGGGCTCTATTTTTACAGCTGCCCCCACCTAACATGCAAAGGATGGAGACAAAGTCTCTAAATGAGATCTCGGGAATACAAAGAGGGATGTGAAGACGGAAAGGTTCGGGGTGGAGTTTGAACAGCAAGCAATGGGCTCTCTACAGCTGCTGGCACTAATGAGGATAATTACCCCAGTAATAACATTAGCCTATCTGAGGGAATGGAGGGGAAGGACAAGTGGTGGTGCTTATGTGTGTGTGGGTGGGTATGTGAGCGTGTGTGCGTGCACGTGGTTGCCGTATGTGTGTGTGCATGCACGGCCGTGCGCGTGCCTTTTCCTTCTATCTCACTTGCAGTCTCTCCCTCATTCCCTGAATCTCAATATCTCTTTGTTATCCCACAATAATTGTATTTGGGCCTCATATCCGCCATATCAGATTCGAGTTTGTACAAGGTAATTAGCAGGGGAAGGGAAGCCTCCACACCAGGAGGACAAATGCCCCCATGACATCATTCTGGCTCCACTCAGGAGGGGAAGCTTTTTTTTTTTCTCTGCCTCTTCCTCCTCTTCATCCGTCTTGTCATTCAGCTGTCAAAAAAAAGAGCACTGAATAGAGGCAAAAACGTAGTGGCAAGCAAAAGTTGATGACATTGAAAAGGAGGAGAGTTGGGATTAAGAAGATAAAGAAATGAAGAGAAGAAGGAGAGATAAAGGAGAGAAAGGGGTGGAAAGTGATTTGAGATGAGATGGAGGGCTGTGTTTTCGCCGCAGGCCTGTAATCTCCAATCAGCTTTGACTAACAGACAGCGGGGGAAAGTTCCTCGGCGTTAATGCAGCTTGCCATTCAGAAGGAGCTGCTGTATCCAGCTGGGAGTCGGGGGATGAGGGGAGGATTAACTGGCACTCAGGTGGAGAGAGATGAAGAGAATCAGACGGAGACCCTGCGGATGGACACACCTTCTCTCGCTCCATCCATCTCTTTTTTCTTCTCTTAGTGAATGAATGCACTGTATGTTTTCTGGGTGGAGTGCTGAAAGCAGGAGGAAGTGGTAGAGACTATACTTTAGGGGTGACTTGTATCTGCAATTTGTATCAATTATGTCAAATGTTTTGGAGACAAGTCAGTTTTGTCAGTATGCCAGTGTTCAAGGGTTCCTATTATTGTTCATGTTTATCATAATCATACAACACAATTCAGTAAACTCTTCAGGCAGTTAACAGGAGTGATTTATTTGCCTGTCATGGTGCAGTAAGAAGGTGGATAAAAGCAGATGTGATCTTTAATTATCACGAAGTGATAGCTCTTACAGCAGAGCAGTGAGCTGTGACTGACAAACATTGTGCCCTTTAATTTAAAGCATGTTAGCTGATCCTTTATGGTAGACCTTGTTGTTTGTTCATATAAGACTGATTTAAATTAATCCCAGGAAATCTCCAGATGCCAGCTGTCCATCACCACTGCCTTCCTCCAGATGGTCAGAGTGCTCCTGTTCCTCCTTGGCATGGCCTTTCATCACCTTTACCACTGGAGAGCAGATGAGAAACATTTTGAATAAGAATATACAGCATTTTCCACTCAAGGCAGCAACCCTTAACTGATTAATAATCAACTACAAAATCTATAGCCGACTATTTTGATAATCGATTAATCAGTTTTAGTCATTTAAAAAAAAAATCATTAGTTGCTGCCCTGCTTTCAATATATGTAAATAAATATGTTTGCTTTAATGAGCCGATTTACCACAAAAATGTAATTCACTGTGACTAGAGTGAACAGTCTACAGTATGATACTCTGAGACTCACCTTGCCTCAACACTGTGAGTTGTGCTGATGCAGACGTTTCGCCCAAGGCATTGTGGGATATGCAAGAGTAGACCCCTGCATCGGAGAGGTGGAGGCCCTGTATCTGAAGCCAGGTAGACACAGTGTACCGCTGGGGACCGCCTCGAGCCTGAAAAACAGACAGGATTCAATCTCAGGGGATGATATGAATCTATTCAAATGTGAGAAATGTATGCATTAGATTTCTGTCAGCAGTATGGGTGAAACAGGAAAGCTATTTGTGATATAACTCATTGCCCTTCTATGATCATACATTATCATCAATGTCAGTTCCCTTTCTTCTTTTTGTATTGTTATCGATAGACTTGTGGAACTGCTTTGTTTTTGGTTGATGACCATTTAGCAAGTGCGTGACTGTGTACAAGTCAATGAGAACACAAGAGCACTTTGTTGTGTGGGTGTTAAAAAGAAAGGTCTGTTCATTTTTACCACTGTTTCTTCTCAGTAGAAGCACTTTTGTTGGGAAATGATTGCTCATACTTTTGCCTTTGGGGGGGGGGGTTATGTATTTCTATTTAATTACAAAACATGTTTGTTAGATGATTGTCTTGCAATATAATATGTATCCAAATCAGCTGCATTTAGAAACCATTGCAATCTTTGCCAATATATTGTGATAATATTGTGAGTTGATGTGTGATTCTTCTTTCAGCCTTGGAAAATGTAAAACACCCACCAGGGGGATCCAAGTTAAAGAGCTACTCCAGTGAGATTGTGTGGCACTGCCACAAAGCTTGGAGTCTCAAAAAAAAGACAGATTAAAATACAGAATGATCAAAGTCAGAGCAGCAGAGGCAGACATAACCTGACTTTCAATCCATAGTGTGGGTGAAGCTCCAAAAAACACTGGATCCTACATTTCCCATAATGCAACTTAGCAGCATCTTTTTTTTTTTTTTTTGTCAGCTGGCGGGGAGCCACAGGAGACGCTATACAACTATTTTCTCAGGCTGAGTCGTACTCCTCATAATAAATTGACTGAACTCCCCATGTAAAATCTGTAGAATGCCCATTTAATCAAAAACATCTTTATCTAGTTTGCAAATCAAGAAAATATGCATAAAATGTCTTTATCCTATAACTGAATTGTTTGCCCTATTTTTTTCTTATATAATGTTGAATACCCATCCAAAATATTCTGGACGGATTGTATCTTCTTCTGATTCATAGAAAGTACAAGAATATTCAATATCTGTTCAACATTTCTCCAGTGTCTTTGTTTATTTACTGAATTTATATGATGCAAAATCTAGAAGGAAACCTCTTTAACTTTATTATAAAGACAGAATTAGTCCCCTACTAGCCAAATTTTCTGTCAGGTAATTTTACCATAAAACAAAGCCCGACACAATCTTTGGGGCAGAGTCTTTTTTGAGCATTTATTCTCAGTGATATCAACTTCTCCATGGAATATGTCAATCATCAAATCCTCAATACTAAACCTATGAGAAACTGCAACACACCCCTTGGCAAAGCATCAAAAACCACAGCATACTCTTTGGGCGTAACTGGTATTTAAAAGGAATTCATTATGCGTCATAAGTGTTTACCAGCATTAATGAGTTGTTTAACCGGTACAATACCATTGTCAACCCATTTCCCATATTGAATTGAATATTCTTTTAAATCCAAATGTAGTAATTAGTTGGTAATATGTATATATTGTATAGCTTACGGTAAGGCTGTATGGCAGGTGGAGCTTGTTTATGAAAATATGCTAACTTTACAGGTAACTAAGTTTGTAATCACATTTTAGCAGAAATATAACTCCATCCATTAAATTAAAACGTATTCCAAATGTTGCCTTTTTCTGTAATCAAATTAGTTAACCATTACACCTTGAAAGGATATTTACCTGGACAGAGATGTGAGGATCATCTCCCGGCAGGAAGTTTTCGATCCCTGTCTTCTTCCAGCTCAGGTTTGGAAGAGGGAAGGCTGAGACCTCGCAGCCAAACACGATGTCGTTCCCAGTATAGTTGAACAGGTTCCTGGGGCCTCGAAGGACACGGGGAGCTGCAGCAGAAGAAAAGGAGTACCCCAAGGTTCAACACCAGGACTCCTAAAGTTCCCTACCAAGATAACTATTCACATGCATTGAAATCTTGAAAACAATAACTTTACTGGACTGATAACATATGTAAGAAAATTGTTCACTAACCAGAGTGGCAGGGTCCCCATCCAGTTACTCTGAGGGTTATGTTATGGTGGCTGGCGGCCTCTCTCATCTGACAAACATTTGGATAGGTCCACCCATCCGAGCCACATACAGGGCTCTTGTCCTGACACACACATGTAGGCTCTGGCTCAGCCCTGTGTCCCCTCTTTGGTATTTTCCTCTGGCAGATAAGGCCTTCTCCACAGCGGCCGTAGAATTTCTGAGCCCCATCCGGGTCACATTGCTGACCCTCCACATTAGCACACTGTTCACAGCATCCACATTCGTCCTGCACACGACCTGCAGGACAGTTGTTGGGGAGTGGGGGGCAGAGGTGCTGGTTGCACTCCCTACAACCTTCCCCTTCCTCCCACAGCCGCAGCCATCCAAGGTGCTGGGGTGGTAACCCGAGGGAAACGTGGAGCCATACACTCATGCAAATACATACACACAGGCAAAACTTAGCCATGCTGCTGACATGCATCAGCAAACAAAGTCAGAAACAAACCTGACTTGACAACGTGAAGGCACACAGTTGATCCAAAATGAACCTGTAAAATGGTTTCAAACTGAACTGAATTTGTAAGAGAGATGGCAGTCCTGATTGCCTGCTGTTCTCTAACAGTCAGTCACATGTTGTTCCTCCTCTGAGTTTTAAATGTTTCCTTCTGTCTCCTCTCCTCTGTCCTCCTCTGAATGGTTGGATTGGTTTTCGTTGTTATTATTAGCTACCATGTACCCCTGCTGAAGTATTTTGCCATTTTGTTTTCCTCCCTTGAGATTTCTTCATCAGCTCCAAGTCCTTTCTAACAAAGAAAAAGAATTTTCAGTGAATGAAGAAAGAAAACTTCATCTCTAAGGTATCCGACTCGTCTCATCTTTCTTTCCTCTCAATTCTGCTGCCTTTCTTCATGTGCCAGTGTCTCTGGGCAGGGCAGGACTGGCAAACGGGCTTCAGAAATGGCACAGGATATAAAAGAATCCTGCTAAATCTGAACTTCACACAAAAGTAATGGAAAACAACAGCTGTCTATATGAACATAACGATCCCAATATACATTTAACACACATTATTTAGCATACAGGGAACTGAAGTTAATAGGAAATGCAGCTTAATTTTAGGAGCTCTGTATCTAGTAGAGTAGTGTGAAATTCCTGGGTTTTTGATGATTTCATGATGATTTCTGTTAGTGTTGTGGAGGTTGGGCGCGAGTATTTGACAGTAAATGGAAAATATGTTGTGTGGGAAGGGACACATACGCAGGAAAATATTGTATGATATGCAGATGTAGATATGGAGTTATTGTTTCTCAGAATTAGGGCTAAGGTGTTTGTGCTGGTCTGCCGGTCTAGACGTTACTCACCTTGAATGATATATGGTACTAGAATAACATGGGGTCAGTCAGGAAACTTGTGAGGCTTGGTCTTTCTCCCCTAATTCAGTTTAAATATTTTACAAATTGTTGTTTTTTAACTTTATGACATAGGCCCAATTATATATTTGTAAAGAAAATTACCATTTGGATCTTCATTTCTTTATATATTTAATAACATAGAGACATTTACACTGTATATTGATGGATTACCGAGTGAACCTACTGGGCACAGGCCCAAAGGGTCACAGGTCCCCCTGGCCTTCACTTGCACAATGTCACTCAAAATAACACATACTGACCAGGAAAAGATTTAAAATGACCACAAAAGGACACAAAAAGAGCCTAAGGAGATGCAAATGAACTGCAAGAAGACACAAAAATCTATATAAACAGGCAAAACAAGCATAAAGAGACACAAAACCCCACATGGAGACACAAAAAGACAAAAAAAACATCACAAAATAACCTCAAAAACACAAAACAACCACAAAGAGTCACAAGATGACCAGAGACAAACAGAATTTCCACAAAGAGACACAAAATGACCACAGACACAAATTTCCACAAACACACAAAATTACCACAAACAGACACAAAATTGACTACAAAGAGACATAAAACACCCACAAGGAGACACAAAATGGCTACAAAGAGACACGAAACAAGCACAAGGGGACACAACTTGA
>JAPZEB010000007.1:22624405-22634454 GCA_029783705.1 Chaetodon striatus
ATTTTTGCATAATTGTTCAGAGGAGTCGAGGGTCTGGAATCAGCGTGTCTCTCCCCATCTCTGCTCGTTTTTCTGTGCCCTGAAACGAGACAGTGACTTTTCATTAGTATAACAAAACTTAAATTATGTATGAATAGAGTGATGATGTATTGTCATAACAATTCATTACAGCACGAAGTCTTCAGGATGTGGCAGCCGCAGCAGTAGAGGCCATGCTGCCCACTTTCTGAGTGGCATCTTTCTTTGCTTGGTGGGCTTGTAACACGGCGACAGCTTCTTCCACCTGTGCGAACATTACATCAAACATGAATAATGGAACAAAGTGAATGGATAACAGACCTTTCAGTGTGACATTGTAGAAAATACAGAGGTAGCGAAGTACCTTTGAGCGCAGAGATTCATGAGACTCCAGCATATGCAGCAGTTCAGAGTTGTCAATCTCCAGCAGCATGCCAGTGATCTTTCCTGCCAGGTTGGCATGCATGGACTGAATCAGCGGGAAAAGACGCTCACCTATTTGGAAAAAGAACAAGAATAAATCAACCTGATAAAAATTTAAAAGCATTACAGTCCATTTATTACGACATAGGAGTCTTACCCAGCATCTGTTTCTGCTCCTGAGGGGGCGCGGCAGCCAGCATGGAGGCCGTGAGAGGCTCCTGGCCCTGAACGTGCACAGCTGGCTGAGCCTAGAAAGAACGGATGAAGAGCGTAGAAAGGAAAATAACTGATCGGTTTGGAGGCTTGATATGATAAGAACACAAGATGAAGTCATGAGTCTTTTGCCCATACCTGCTGTAAGGCAATGGGTTGCACCACCTGGGGGTTGGGGTTACGGACACCGGTGGCATATTTGTAGGGAGGTATGGCACGGGGGCCGGGGACACCCATTGAGGGACGAGGAGCCATGGCCTGGCCAGAGGCTAGCAGAGAGGAGGGAACATGGAGGATATTAAATCCTCTATTCTATATGTAGGATCAATGAAGTGCTAAAGCTAGAGTCAATAAGTTGATGATGATCATTTTGATCAATTGTTATTGATGAACCCACCTCGTGGGCCCTGAGTGCCGCCACCAGGACTCATGTGTCTCAGGTTGGCACGGGGTCCTGGCTGACGCAGCGAGCTGGGTATTCCTTGGAAACCACCTGAGGGTGACGGAAGCATTGAAAAAAACAATTAGATGCAATACAAAACTTCATTGCATTAAAATCTATATATTTTCAACAATCCCATTACAGTCAGACTATGTATATTTACAGTATAACTATGCATGCTAGGCAACTGAAAGTATATGAAAGAGTGATGTGCTATCATGTATTGCCGCATGCTAACCTTGACCTCTGCCACCTTGCTGCTGCCATCTGGGGTTGGGTCGCATTTGTGCCAGCTGATTGGGTGCATAGTATGTCGTCCTGTTCTGGGCCTGGTGGATACAAAAAGGTGAAGTAAATCATTTTATAGCATTAAAGTCATACCCTACTGTATTGTTGCTCAAAGTGCAGCCCGAGGGCCATTAGCAGCTCTCAGAAACATTTTGTGCTGCTCGTGAACATTACATGAAATGCATGCATATTTTAATAGTTCACATTCAATGCACGACTCAGCTACGGCTTCAAACTGCACCTCCCTAAAACATGTCCATCAGGTTAGGAATGAGAACTTGTAAAAAGCTACTAGTTGCATGGAAATATGTTCTGTCATCAGTGCTAGTGCTGCTGAAGTTACCAATGTTGCTGGACAACTCACTGCTGCCCTTTTCCTGTGCTGACCTCAACCTGGCTGGCTCCCTAAATTGGCATCAAAACTTTGAGCAACTCAACTGAACCCTGTCCTACTGAAATAGCTGATGTGTCTACCTTTTTAATCAGCAGCATTTTTACTGAAATAAAATTTAAAGGAAAGTATTAAGTTTGCATGGTGACTTCTGGGAAATGTAGTGCAAGAACTTCACTTGGCGTTGTTTGGGAATACATGACATCCTAAATGTAAATTAAGTACGTTAAACCTGCAATAATAGATTTTTTTGGCCACTTGTGGCTGTAAACAAAACACTGACTTTTTTTTCACATTTAAAGTTGATACAGCGATTGATTGATAGGACTTGTTAGCACACAGTTGCCTATTTATACGTCCAGTAGACATCGAACAACATCGGCATTCAATTAGAGTACGGTTTGTCCACTTTGCAAAAGTAAATACAGAGGTCACTTTCCTTTTAGATCTGTGTTTGGTCTTCACTAACTCGAAAAATAGTATCTGGCTCTGAGGCTGATAAATGCTCTGCTATGTTCACCAGCTAGTCGCTGACTCTGCCAGGCTGTAGTGTACAGAAGGTCTTTTTCTAACATAATGAGCTAACACGCTAAAAAGCTTCATAGAGCTAAGGTGACCTGTATTCAGGTGATAATTGTCCGTGGCTTTGTAACTAGGAACGACCTGTTTTACACAACATAATAAAAATATAGTTTATAGCCTCTTTAACACACAGTTTTCTCAGACTTTGATTCTCACACCTGTGGCACAGCTGGCATAAAGTAACCACTGGTGGGCTGGAACTGATTAATGATGGCGTTAGCCGGCATGGCCCTCATGCCAGCAATACGCTGCATGTACTGGTTGGTGAGGTGGGCTTTGCGCTCCTCTTTGCGCTGAGCGAGAGCCACGTAGAGGGGTTTGGAACCAACGATGCGTCCGTTCATCTCTGTCACGGCCTTGGTGGCCTCCTCAGGGGAGGAGAAGCAGACAAAGCCGAAGCCTTTGGAGCGACCCTCCTCCAGCATCACCTAATATAGAGACAGATTGCGTCTGGGTAACTTCAAACACACAATATTGTCAACACTGTTGCTATATTTATATTGCAGTGATGCAAAATCTGTTTTTCTCGTGGTGATGAACTGCAACGTCTGTTTGATCATTCTCACCTTAGCACTTGTGATAGACCCGAATGGAGAAAACTCTTTACGCAGTTTCTCATCATCTATGGTGTCATCCAGGTTCTTAATGTAGAGATTAACACCCTGAAACCAGAGACAGACAGTCATGATACATATGTGGCAACTTCTTTGACATCAATGGATGGAAATTTAAGACTGATTTGATTAATTAAAGGCTTAGTTTCTACAGACCTGATAACGACTGATCCTCTCCTGTTTCAGCAGCTCAAACTTCCTCTTCAGCTCAGCCTGCCGCTCCATCTTCTTCTGAGCCCGGCCAACAAACACAGTCTTGCCGTTGAGTTCGGTGCCATTCATGTCCTCTACAGCCTTTGGACAAAATCAGTGTTATCACAGAGAATGACCAATAAAGACCAATCACTCAGTACAGTGGTCCTCAACCTTTTTTGCATGGTCAAGGACCCCTACATTGATACACATTAGCTCACAAAAGCCCATTTGCTAAGATTTTGCTTCAGGGACCTCCATCTGAAAAGATTTTGGTTGTTGCATATGATTAAGACCAGAATTCTACAGCTGTCAACTACAGTTGAGGAGACAACTGTGGTGACATAGGGGGAACAATTTCTAGGTCACGGGAGGAGACAGGATGCGAGCAAGCATAAGTTATCATAACAAAAAGCACCCATACTCACATTGGGCTCAATTTGATAGTGAATCAAATACTTAGAATAAACTGTTCCCCATTTTTCTGGGAACCATCTGGGGGTCCCCGGACACCTCGTTGAGAACCACTGACTTAGTATATGAGACCCAAGTACCTTGTTAGCGTCCTCATGTTTCTCATAACTAACAAATCCAAAGCCTCTGGATTTGCCCGTGGGGTCTGTCATCACCTTCACGCTTAGTGTTTTACCTGCACAGGGCAAAGGTCAGATGAGTGGATGTAAAATAGCAGAACTAGACCACATAAGAGTTTGAAGTAATACTCATGAATCAAGTCTCCCTTTTACCATATTTGTCGAAAAGCTCCTTCAGCCGATCATCATCCATATCATCTCCAAAGTTCTTGATGTAGACGTTGGTAAATTCCTTGGCTTTGGCACCAAGTTCAGCCTCCCGTTCCTTGCGAGATTTGAAACGACCCACAAACCTGAAGATAGAGGGAAAGCAGCGAAACACACTCTTGTAAAACAGGCCCGACAGAGATGACATAACAAACCAGGATCCACCTCTTTTGACTTCCTTTTTTCCGATCTAAAAACAATCCTGATCCGGGAGAAGAAGACCTGACCACACAAGCACTATAGGTAAAAGAGAGTAGATTCTTTTACAAAAAAAAAAACAAAGACAACATCCACAAAACAAATTCACAGCTACATTTCATCGTGTCACTCATCATTCCTGGGGTAAACAATGAAAAAAACATCCAACTGCTGTTAATGTCACCAGAGGCAGGCAGATATGTTGGCATGCTAGACATCACAGTGACAACCATCTTAACTCTTGGTCCAAAACTTGATGAGGAGGTGGATGGAGAGGGATGGAGGAACAGAGTCTCACAGTACAAAGGAAAGCTGAGGAGGACCAAATGATCTTATATACCTTGCTATGACGACCTCTCCCCTTCCGCCATCCAGTATTGCATTCCTGCATTCGATCCATCACTAAAACACACAAGCGTGGTCATACACACACACAAACAAACACTCCAAGACGGGTGACCAGCGAGTTGACAAATGAGGCAACAGAAAATGCTTCTGGTAGGAAAGAAAGGAGTACGAGTTTTTAGTTTGTTATCTATCAGTTCAGAAGTTATCTTCACACTGGCGGTAGTGAGAGATGAGCATATTAGTCAGATTATTCACACACAAGCTCACCAACTGAAAAAAGACACGGAAAGTCAGTTCACTCAACACATGTCCAACAAACAAGTCAGGTTTATACACAAATTATAAAACCATTTTATACACATGAGCTATTACCATTATCACCATATGCTCAATAAGCACTGCACCTCCCACTGTACACATAAAATGTTAATGTCATGATAACAAGTTTCATTTTAAAGTTCAAGCGAAATTCTTAAAAAGTCTTTCTAAAACAGTACTGACAATAAACACCCCTTTGTCCCAAGTTCCTAGATTATATCAGACACTCACACCTTGCGGTCATTCAGAAGCATGCCGTTCATCTTCTCAATGGCACGGTCAGCAGCATCCTGGGTCTCAAAGTGGACAAAAGCGTAGCCCTTGGAGCCATTTTCATCACACACCACCTGGTCAGAGGAAGACATATGGGTAAACGTGTATTCATAGAGTGGCGCAGGAATGAGTCCAAAAACCAGAACATAAGTTAGCATTCTAGTACTCTTTGTTTCCTCATCTCAAAGTCAATGTTTTGTTTAATGAGGTTTTAGTTAGATGCCTGAAATAAGGTCCACGATTGACACAAGCTTAAGAGACTCTTATGTTTCGCTCTATGACATGAATTGTGTTAGTTAATACCCAACTTATAAATTTTGAAGCCTTTAAGTGTCTTAAAAAAGATGGTGGCTCAAGTGGCTACATGAGACTACACCCCAAACATGGCTTTACAGCCTTGTGGTGACGTTAAAGCCATGCGACCATAGTTTAGTTTGTTCATACCCTGAAGTTTGCATTCAAGCTTCATAAACAATAAAACTGGTGTTCATTTGTGGAGATTATCTTGTTGAACAAACTTGCAAGTGTCATAAACTCATGTCTGCCACTTAACTTTTTTTCTGTAATGATCTGAAAATCCAATGATATATCAGTAATTTAACAACTTCAGTGTTCAGTGTTCCTGCAGCTCTTTCTTAAAGAGGCATCACGACACTTGCACACAGTTGTTTAACTTAAAAGCTGTAGTTCAAGATTTTAGCAGATGTTTATAGTTAGATAAGAAGACCGATAGAACTCTCAAATCTGTCCTCTAAATGTGAAACTTCAGCCAGTTGGCCTAGCTTAGCATAAAGACCAGAAGCAGTGGGAAACAGCTTGTTTAATCCATCCAAAAACCAAAGTGTAAAAGCAATATTTTGTTGTTTTAAAGGGGTTTTTCTCATACTTATGTCTTGTTACTTGTTTCTCATACTTTAACAAGGTATACTTAACAGTTAATAGTTAGTGAGCATTACACTGTTGTATTTGGACAGAGCCAGGCTAGCTGTTTCCAGTCTTTATTCTAAGCTACGCTAGGTTAAGCAGCTGCTGCTTGTAGCTTCATATTCAGCTGTCAGGCATGAGAGTTGTAGCAGTCTTCTCATCTGACCTTCTGCAATGAAGTGAATGAATGTATTTCCAAAAATTCGGAAATATTGCAACACTGTGACTAGTTTTTAGTTGGAATTTAGAGGAGAGGTTTTGTATGAGTTTGCATAAGAATATTATTCAAATTTGTAATCAAACCGAAGCACAGTTTGTGTGAAATCTCCAAGCAGGAGCAGTTTTTCCAAAACTGGGAATATAAACAGGAGTCCCTCCGTTGCATTTATGTCAGTCGTACCTTGCAGGAGAGGATGTTGCCAAAGGCAGAGAAGGTGTCGTACAGGGCTTTGTTGTCAATGGACTTGTCAAGGTTCTTGATGAACACGTTGCCCACTCCAGACTTCCTGAGGGAGGGGTCTCTTTGGGACCACATGATTCTGATAGGCTTCCCTTTCACCACGTCAAAGTTCATGGTGTCCAGGGCTCTCTCAGCTGGAGGGAGGAGGGGCAGAGAGGGGGATGTTTACATGGGGCCATGAGTCTGAAAACATGTCAGTCACCAATACAGGTATGTACGCTCCATCCATCAAGGTCAAAACATGTACTGTAGTGCTTTCACAAAAGCAATTTGTATTCTGCCAATACCTATTATTATAATGCAGCCATCATAAAATACAAATAGCATCCCTTTAATAACATTCCTGGTGTACATGCATTAAAACAGCTTGTCCTCATGTGCAATGTGTGCTACAATAGAGAATCCCAGCTGCCAGCCCATTAACAAGGCCCATGTAACATGGTTACGATACTGCCGTAGACCATGTGGCTGAAGAGCAGCTGGTACAAGTGTTGGGGGCAGCTGCAGTGGGCAAGCTGAGAGCACATGGCCCCCTTCTCTATCTCACCACATGCTGCTGGGCCACGTCCCACCTAGGCCGGTTGCAGTAGCAGTGCAGCAGACGCTGAGATAACAAAAATGGTTTTAAATTGTGGTGTTAAGATGTAACATGTTACGTTTGCTCAAATCATCATGTCCTCTCTGAACCCAGTCTAATCTCTGAGGTCTGATTCATACCCTTTCTCTTTCTGTCTATCGCTTTAACTCGCATATAGACTCTCATGTCCATGTGGGCACACATGCCAAAACATCCTTTTGTTCAGTCACTCCACTAACAGACACACACACACAGGCCAGGCTTTCCAGCTAAAAGTGTCTGGTAAACAAAACGGAGCTGCCTTGCGTCTGCTGGCATCAGCAGTTTGGCTCGCAATTGTACTTCACAAGCCCGTGTGCTCAGAGAAGGTGTGTGATCGCTGTCAAACATGTGGTCTTCTGGAAGGTTCAGAGCAGAAATCTTACTTTTTAAAGGGGCAAAGTGATCTATGTAATACATGGTAGTTATCCCTATTTTACATGATGTCATTCAGAATGATAGTGAGACAGTGTGGTTGAATGTTCACAGTGTTGAATTACTTGTTGTTATTAACCATCTCTGTCATGTTAAGAACTCAAAAGTATTACAGCCAGGCAAATTTTGGGCTGCTCAGAAAGTCGTTCTATATTTAGAGAGGGGTCCTGGGAGGTATGTGCTGGCATGGAGTGTGAGTAGAGCATTCTCTACCATTGATGGGGAAGAGACACTCGACAAGAATGCTCAGATGAGCAACACTGGGTCTCGTGAGTGCTTACACATACGGCCGTGACTTGTAGAAATCAAAGGGAGACTGCGAACAGTCTTGACTGCTGCCTTACTCTGCATGAAATCACATGCACTGACCAGTTATACTTCACTACAGACAGCAAGCTCTTGCCCCACAAGCACATGCTATGACTCCATTTAAACTCCCAACAGCTACCATCCCCCCCGTGTCTACACTTCCAACAACAAATGGTGTCTTCTCACTTGTGGCTCTCCTTACATTTACTCAAGCTAGTGATACCACCTCCCTGGAAATGAGCCAGCAGTTACCTATCATTACTCCAGCTTTTGGTAACCGACTCAAGCTCAGATGAATTGTGACAGGTGTTTGACGTTGATACAAGAGGTTAAGAGGTCCACACAATGTAAATAGTGTCACCATGAGAAGCAAGACACAACCACAACACCTGCTACTATTGCTCAATGCTTTGATAACAGCCACGAGGTTCTAACAGATTAAACAAGCATCTTAAGTGGTTAAAATATTACAGATAAACCAACTGTATGGTTCAACTCATCCCTAACAGGTTAAAAATGATGCTATGATTAAATGCAATACACATAGGACATGTCATCAAGCTGGCAGTGCAGGGGTTATTGTTCAGCTGTGCATGTCCCATCTCTTGCTTTCAGTGATCACAGCAGCAGAGGGCAATGGGAATTAGTTTCACTCAGTGGCCCTTTAAATAGGAGCAGAAATGGGTCATTTTTGGGGAGGAATATGTGAGATCTGCAAAAAGAGACTTTATATTGTTAAATAATAGACACAGAAAGACTTCTCTGTTCACTTCTAAGCACATGTCAGACTCTGCCTGTGTGAGGGAGGGCTTATAGTGACATACAGTATATTAGCAGGAGTATAAAACAACTGGGGCAGGCTTATATGGGTCAAATGAGTGCTCCAACCAGTCTGAGAAATGGATCTTGAAATTTAGACAGCAAAAATATGACTTCATAGTTAGGTCATGCTTGAATTCACTGGCAGCGTGTCTCTGGTTTTGCAGACAGTTTCAGGACTGACATTGAAAGCATATGGTGACATTGTCAATATCTGAGGGATGCATGCTTTCTGCATCTTAAAGCCGCATGCAAGTGAACATGCTCAAACTGCACAGTGATCACTTCACGTTTCATTTCTTACCGTCAGCGGGCTGAGAGAAATTCACATAAGCGTATCCGAGGGATCGCCGGGTGATCATGTCACGGCATACCCGAATGGAGAGCACCGGTCCGGCTGGGCTGAATTTCTCATACAGCATAGCCTCCGTGATATCGGGGTGCAGGTCGCCAACGTAGAGAGAAGCCATCGGATAACTCCCCGTCGCTGTGTTCATATCTCGGACTTCACAATAGAAATGAATGCAAGGCTTCCCTCAAAATCGCCAGAGAAATGCCGGTATGAAGTGTACTCCGGGTCCGAACTGCGCTCCAATTCTCTCCTAACTACTGAGACAGCTGGCTGTGTGGTCCAGCTGGTAGAGAAAATGTCAAAGCTGTAAAATCACGATGTTCAGATCTCCTCTGAAGTATTTCTTCCTTTAAAGACGCCAACTTCGGGGTGAAAGCCCGAGGCCTCTTGTTTCTAGTATTTTTTGTAAATTAATTTTTTGCTGTTTTTTTTAGCGTTTGTATTTCTTTAAGTAGTACGGTTCTTGTTTTTATGAAGATTTTGTGGATTTTATATTTTTTATATTATTTTTATTTTAAGTTTTTCAAGAACGGTGAGTTAGACACTCACGGTTGTTTTGTGGCCGGGGAAAGAGACTGCGTGAGGAGAAGCGTGGGCACTTTATAGAGCGTGGCAGTGCGGAGGAAATAGTGGCCAGGGTCAAACATGGGATAGAAAAAAAAAAAAAAAACAACACTGAGCATGCGGTGTAAAAGGGAGAGAGCACACTGTACTGTCCCAACTACAGAGCCCAGCTCCCCACAGCGACATCTGGGTGGGAATACAAAAGACTGCCACACAAGCTACTGTGTTTCTTTTCTTTTAAGACTTAAAAAGGTGATTTACCCACCAGCACTTAATATACTGTACCTTTGCCTATAGTACTACATCTGATATGCTGCTTTATAGTATTATCACATACTACATAACCGTACTACTATTACATTGCATATATCATATTAATAAAAACTTAAACCAGGGCTGTAATCACTTACAAGAGAGACCTGGCCAGGGTAGCAGCCAATCAAAACACATTAAAATACAACAAATACAAC
>JAPZEB010000007.1:22634554-22665456 GCA_029783705.1 Chaetodon striatus
AAAAAAAAAAAAATAAAAAAAAAAAAAAAAAAAAAAAAAAAGCAAAATCCAGTTTTGAGTGTATACAAATACCTTGACTGGATCATGTTATAGTTGCAGGATTTAGAGCCAAAGGTGACGCCCTGATCTGTGATGAGGACGGTACAGTGGATGTACAGCTTCAGAGGAGAAAAAGGTTTACAAGCTCATGCAGTTGAGCAGCAGAAACATGTCAGGAAAAAGAAATATACCAAATGAAAAAAAGTGTAAGAAATCAATTCTATCATAAAGATGGGAAAATGGGTGAAGTACACAATATTTTCAATAACTGTCAGATGTGATAACATAATGCTTGTACTGATGCCTCTTTGTACATGGGTAAACACCAGAATGTATGTGTGAGAATGTATTTACATGTACACACACCCACGTGTTGGTGTGTGCTTGTGCAAGTATGCGTATATTTATGGCACCTGTCGGCATGTCCTATGTTGGCAAAATGTATCCTGACTTGTTTTCAAATTTCATCCCATTAAATTAAATTTATTCAACCAGATATCATCTGAACTGTTATGTAATCATAGCAGTTTTGTATTCATAATTTTATATTTCCTTATTATTTTATGACTTGAAACTCCAGTATTACAATAAACAGTATTTCTTAAAATGGAAAAAAACCAAAAACCTTACCTCAGAAATTAGATAAGATGTGTTCAGGACAAAATTAACCACATCCGCTCTGTCAGAGGCCACAAATTGTATGACAGCATGAGCAGAACCCAACGGAGCTGTGCACCTGGCAGAGAGCAATAGTATCACAGATAATTAGAACATCATGTACAAAAATTAAAATAAATTTCTGACTGGCTGCTTACCCTTTATTCATTATGACTGCATGTTTGCGTCTAGTCTGAGGCTCAGGAGATGCAGAGACAAAACAGGACTGGATGAAAAGCTGCTGCTCTGGCCTGGTTTTGGCAGAAACCTGGAAGTTGACAACCTGGCCTCTTTTGTAGACATTAGACTCTGCAGTGCTGGTCCAGGATGCTGCAGGAAAAACACATTTGTGACTACAAATGAAACACCAGGTATACTTTATCACTGCATATTTGTGACTCATTACTCACGATTCATAACTTTGATGTTAAAGGTCTTGCCATTCTCAGGAAATGTCATGGAGTCAAAGAAGTTATCATATGACCTAAGAGAGACATATTCCCCTTTAGTTTGGTTATTTGTGACCACATACAAATATGTTGGCTAACTCAGTGGATGCACCTCTTTGGAATGCAGGAGATGTGTACGCTGGACGGAGCTTGCCACCAGGTGGAGGGAAGTTTTTTGAGATTCAAGTGCAGAGAGTTGGTATATCTCACCAAGCCATTCTGCATCTGGAAGAGTGTTTCAGAGAGTCTTACAAAAGCTGTGGAAATGAAGCGACTACTAAATAATTTGGTCAACTCACCACATCTGCAGTAGTTCCACACTCATCCACACTGTAAGTGAAAACAAATTGGTTTGGTAGCTCTCTGTTACTGTAACAGCCATCACCCAGTTGTAGCTCCTCTCCAGTCAGCGTGTCACCATTGGATCTCTTATCAACCAGTAGAGTTAGCTTCGATTCATCGCAAAACACCTCTACTCTGGGAACGATCATGATGGGAGGTAACTCAGCGAGCATGTGAAAGTCAGGGTTTGGAGTTCGCCAGGAGCTGAAGATGGTGTCATATGGAGTGAAATCAAAATTTCTCTCAAATGGAAAAGGCCTCATGTTGTCAAAAGGCCTCATGTTGTCAAATGGCACGTGGTTGTGAAAAGGCCTAATTTTGGGAAAAGGCCTGAAAAATCCCGGAACATCCTCAAAAAATGGTGGAGCTTGCTTTTTTATCACTGATTGAGCAGAAATTAAATGCCCAAGTAAGACGCAAAGAAATATCTCTGTTGTCCCCATTGCAGAATTCAAAGTGGGCCAACCACTCTGATTACTTTCCCTGCACACCACAGGTGTGCCATTAATAAGGTGCAGTGGTGGGAGGGTCAGGTGCTGGCAATCAAGCTAATGAGGCTGGCAGGCAATTATGCTGCACTGAGATGAGACACCAGCCACTAATGCCTTTTGTGTGTTTTATTGTGAGACAGGAGGTGTTTAGCAGCTATAATTCATGCTCTTTCGGATATTTAAAGCTAAAGTAACTTATACTTGAGGCAAATGCAGTCTTCCCCATCTTCAATAATAGCAGCAATGTTCACTTAAAGAAAATGTTATTGATAATAAAAAAATTTGAATTTTATATCCCCATACCTATAGATGCCTGAGTCAGCAGTAAATTTGTTGTGATTGGTGGTATATACCAGCATGATACAATATAAAGGTATTACAGGTAGCTAAAACAACCTGGCCCAGTACTGGCCCAAACTTGGGCCAGGAGAAATAAGTTGAGCTACATCTGGTTGCCAGACTTGGATGAGACTCAGGATGAATGACATCCCAGAATTGGTCTAAATACACTGGCCCAATTTTGGCTGCTGACACTACCATCAGTGGGCCGTTATCAAGAATGACCCGGCCTAGCAACGGCCTAATCTTAGCACGCTGAAAGAAATAAGTTGGGCAGCGTCTGGTTGTCCGCCTTGGTTGAGACTCGGGATGAATGACGCCCCAAATAAACTGGCCCGATTGGTGCTGCTGACACTACCATCACTGGGTGGTATCATGCTGATATTATAATTTCTAAAATTGCGCATGTAATACATATTTTTTCTTAAAATTATGTTAATTATGTGAGGACCAAGTCTCCTTTACATATTCAAAGGACTTAAAAGAATAAAGAATCCATTTCACTAACTATTTGGACATGGAGCACAGTGTTCAGATCTTTTACTTAAGTAGAAAAAAAGCAGTAGGCCACAGTGTTAAAATACTCTGTTACAGGTGAAATTCCTCCATAAAAATCGTACTCAAGTAAAAGTACAAAAGTATAAGCATCAATTTATGCTTAATTTAAAGTGCCAAGAGTAAGTGCTCATTATGCAGAATGACCCATCACAGATTACGTTACTGGTACTCAACACTGATTACTGTCAAACTACTATTAGTTTTTCTTGTACTGAGGCTTTTTACCAAAACATATTCGGACATACCCTTTGTAATCACCAACATTTGGATTAGTCACTGTAATTTAATGACATGTTTTTTTTCTCAGTTATTGTATTGGATTATAATTAGGCCTCCATTTAGGCCAAGGATTGGCAACCTGTGGCTCTGGGGCTGCAAGCGGCTCTTTACATCCTTCTCGGTGGCTCCTGCTGGCTTTGACATAAAATTATCTGGAAATGAATAACAGTTATTTTTTAACATTTAGACTTACATTTGTCATTGTTGTAGACTTAATGTGTTTATTACATTCTACAACTGTAAAAATGTGTAGCCTATACATAGAATTAAAAAATGTTTTAACATTTCACCAACTAAAATGTGCTTCATACATGTATGACCTGGTGCCTTTTCCTCTTTTTTTTAACTTAAGTAGCCGTGGTGAGCCTGGATCCTCTCTAGCATGGCTAGCTATGGATTCCAGGTCCAAAAAAGGAATAGAGCTGGAGGAAAGTACAGGATTTAATGTGTGGACAGATTCATTTGCTGTCACCACCAATGCTGCAAAGTTAAAGTACTAAATAATTAAAAATATCCATAATCATATCAATGGATTCTTTTTTTTTTTTTTTGGCAATAATAGCTCTTTTAATAGTAAAGTTTGCAAACCCCTGATTTAGCCCCACACATTTTTTATTTTTTTTGCTGTTTCATTACATAATGCTGTTACATGTAACTAGTTACTCCCCAACATTGCCTCTAAAATACTTTATAATTCATTATTTTATTCATATTTCGTATTAACAACCTAAATAAGCCAGGTAACTAATAATCGGGCATTAAAATAGGCTAAATATAGGGGAATAAAAAGTTTTCTAACAATGTAGTCTACTTTTTCTTATAATTTTGAAATATGCTTGCAAGTATGGATGGTCAATTTAAACATAAATGAATGGGGAGAGAGTGTATGCAGAGTTGCAAGTGTTTCAAACAGATGAATAACTTTTCCCCCCGTGTTGAACAGTGAACGTGCAGCGGGGCGGAGCCTCTGCACAGGTAGGCGGAAGGTGACGCCTTCGTGTCTGCAGGTGAGCGGCAGCGACGGAAGACAGACCTACCAGAGCGGAATGTCCAAAAATAAGAGCCAGAAATGACTTTAATACAACTTGTAGACTGATGTGATCTGAGGGGACATAATATCCACCATGGTGAATCTAGGTGAGTTGACTTTCATACGTGTTAAACTACAGTGACGGAGTTCATGGGTATGTCGCGTGCCAAAGTTTTTAGGCGTGGTCTGCGCAGTCAACTGAGCCCAAAGGAGAAAAGACGCAGCACACACTTTTGTTTTCTAGTGTTTGGATGACGGAACTTAATGTGATATCTTATTTATACTGTTAATTTATTCAAACGAAAACCTGTTAAACTAATTAAGTTGTTGAAGCCTTACACTGGAGCAGCCTGTTAGTCTGTTTGGACTTAGACCTGGATAATAGAAACTTTTTGGAGGGTAGCTGTTGCAAAGGCTTGCCAAGGATTCATTAGAGGTTGTTGATAGGTCATATATAGATTGTATGAGTCCCACACTGTACATCCTATCATAATTGTTGAACCTAGAGAAAGTAAAAATATCAGATATCAACAAGCAGGATGAGACATCCTGGTTATGTGTTACTATGCCACCACATTAATATGTTTAAATATTATATCATAGTGTATTTGTTGGGGTCTGTACATCACAGTAACAATGTGTGCTTATGTGTACTTGGCTGGCAGCAAACATTAGACCAACAATATTATGACCAAAAACACAGTTTTTTTTCCTCAGCACCCAGCTAAAGGCTTGAATGAGACAAACCAATAGAAGATATGTGTTTGTACCTGACACCTCAGGCCAGGTTATTGTGGCGTTGAATGTTTGAACACCCCACCCATAGCTTTGTCCTGTTTGATTCAGGAGGGGCTGACATGGGCCTTTATGGGTGGGTGCTTCACCTTTCCTCAGGGGAGGGAACAACACAGTGCAACTCAATCCCCCCCTCAGACCCCGTCTCTGACTTGTTAACATAGCTGCAGCAGTTTGCAGCATGCAGAGGGTGAGATCTTCAGCCATCTCTGCAGGGGTCGGGGATGATTGTGGTCTTATTCTATAGCGTTGTCATGGTGTGCTAACCACTGGCCCGCTTTCTTTTTCGCTTTGCTGTAACCACAACACTGCAGAAGTCATTTCTCACACAGTCTCTGAGTGTGCTGCACGTCTAGCTTGTTCCATATTTTAGACGGTAATAAACTTAAGTGCTTACTGTAATTTCATCTTGTATACTGTGTCGGTTCCTGTCAACAACACCGATGTGCAAACAGCTGGTGTATATATTTTCTATTATGGGATTACAGTTACATGTGATGAATTTGTTTATCTTTTAGATTTTGGCAGAGGTCACAATGCTTGAAGCTAAATAAAGACTCTGAGATCAAAATAACACGTTTGTGCTTCCTCTAGGAGTATGCTGCGCCAACCTCAAGGACAACAAAGCCCTGATGAAAATGGGGCTGGGGTTGGTGCTGGTGGGCCATGTCAACTTTCTACTTGGAGCGCTGGTGCATGGCGCCGTGCTCCGGCACATCAACGTGCACACTTTGGCCCGGACCATGGTGTACGCCATCTCTAATGTCGTTGCTATTGTGGCAGGCTTGTTGGTAAGTGGTGCAAAAACTCACCATGTGTAAAAAGAATTTAAAAGCAACAAGTGGATGGTGGTTTAAAACGGAAAGTACTGGTTTGCTGCTGTAATCCAGTGTATAGTATCTAAATCCTTAAAAAACTCAATTTTGAGTAGTAGTATTGTATCACCTGTATCTGTGATGAATGATCCATTTTCTTTCCTTAGGGAATTGTCAGTGGAATAACTGCCATTGTCCTGTCCAAAAACAAGAGGAACAGGATCCTGGTAAATAGCTTCTCCCTCCTCCATTCAGCACACACATATGTCATTTTCTGGCTCCTGTTAGAACATGCCCTCTGTTTTTGAGTGAGTGCATGTGTGTGTGTGGACATATGGAAAATGACACCTATTTAAATAGGTAACATACACGTACATGCAAATACGGAGTTCATTCAAATGTTCAAACTAATGTAGAACCACTGTGGTTTCTATCAGAGTCACATGACTTGGATTTGAGTCAGACTTGAGTCACAAATTTTATGACATTAGACACAACAAAGTCAAAGTCTTGCAACTTGACTTGGCCTTTTAACTTGAAAATACTTCAAATCTTCCCCTGAGCTTAAATATTAAAAAGTATGTTATCAGATGCATTTGAGACCCATGAAGAACTAATGTTACCTTACTGAGCACCATTCGGAAAAAAATGACACCAAAGATGATTTTGTTGCGGTACAAAGACTAGCCAGTGGTCAACAAAAAAACAAAATTGCATTATGCAAAACATGAGTCAAAAATTAGAGAAGAATATGCAATTTTTGAAGTTGCAAACTGCCCAATAGTAACATAATAAGTGAGCTAATGCTTAGCTAATGTTATCTTAACAGCAAAGGAGGTTTTTAACAAACATGATTTAACAAATAAATGTAAATTTTAAAACAAATTCATTATTTTTGTAAATTTAATATATATTAATCTGTTGTTAAAAGGCATAACATTTGTAAAAGAGCACATTATGACTTGTTTAGGACTCAAAACTCAAAGTTTAGGACTTGGGACATGACTCATGACTTTTCAGTACTTGAGCGTAAAGACTTGAGACTTACTTATGACTCGGAAAACAGTGTCTTGGTCCCACCTCTGATTTGTAATCTATGTTTGTACAGCTCTTCCCTCTTACATCTACCTGACCCTGAAAAGCATGTTGTCTTTTATGAGGAAAAATGTCTTTCACATACTAGATCAAGGGTTGTGTTTTTACTGACTAACATGTTGTGTTTTACCTTCTTGCAGCAGTGGGTCTTGTTGGTCTTCAGCTTCGTGTCAGGTCTCTTGGCGATCGCCTCCACCCTGAGCTTGTCAGTGTCTATGGTGAAAGCCATCGCAAACAAAGGGCAGGGCCTGCTAACACACTGCAAGTCTTTTCCTAAAGATGTCGGCTCCTCCAGCATCACATACGAATGCCCTTTCGACCCCACCCGCATCTATGTAAGTTAAATATAAATATTTATCCATCAGCAGTTTTTATATTGACTTAAATTGCTGTAAAAAAATAAATAAATAAAGGAAGTAAGTGCAGTTTATTGATCAGACATATGTTCTGCCATCTTTTTTTGTCAACCAGGGGACCACGATCATTCTGTGGATACCTCTCATCCTAATGTCCGTGTTGGAAACAGTGTTCTCTCTCCGCTGCTTTGCTGCCTGTACTTCATTCCTCTACCTGTGTCCCTGCAGGAAGAGGCCAGTCCGGGCCAAGAGGGTAAGCTGCTGTCACTGACTTTGTCATCAGTGTTAGACTTAGCTTTGCATAATGGTGCAGACTGCCATGATATTTTATCTTCCTTTGTCACAGTCATCTCAGTCAAACAAGTTTCTTTTTTACATAATGAAAAATATGAATGTGAATTTCTAAAACCTACACAACAGAAGTGAAAAACCCACCCAGCAAAAGGGACCGATACTGTAACCTCGATTGACTAAAGGAGAAATGTATTTATTTACAAGAGAAATCAGCACTCTTCTGCCTCACTGTGACATTGGTTTTCAGAACAACATCCTGTACTGTAGCTGTTTGAGGTTTCACAATGTTTAACTATTAAATATCATTTTAATAAAAGGCACAGCAGCAATAAAAAAATCATTAAACCAAGTCAACAGTAAGCTGACATGGCTTCTTTATATCCACATGTATCAATGTGACACTGAATTTGATACGGACAAATAAAAGCCAATGGTCTAGACGTGCTGACGGGGCAAACTTGAACAGAGCAGTGTGGAAACTGTGTCCCACATCTCGTGCTGTCTCAGTGCATGATCACATGGTTTGATCTGTGGTTGAAGGTCGGGCTTAAATTAAATGAAAAAGCACACATCATAAACAGTGGCTCAGTTTATATTCTTGTTACAGGGTACAGTGGAGTAAAATAGCCCATGAAATATGGTTGTCAAGGATGGCATTGGCCAAACATAATCATATCTAAAGGTTCACCACACTTCTAGTGTATATCTGCAAGAAAACAGGTGTACCTGGAGGCTGCGTTTAAAGATTAAATAGATTTGCTATTTTATAAAGCTTCTCTTGAATAAGACTGTATTTCATGTGTTGTTCCAGGTACGTATCCAGAGAGCTGTTGAAATTCCACCATCGCCTCCAGCACACGATCCAGAGAGCGATGCGGGAGATGAGCCTGCAGAGCGGGAGGAGCTGCTGGACGACACTGTGGCGCAGAGCGAATGGCTCTGAACCAGCTAAACCTAATGAGATAGGTTGCAAACCACTTGGCTTAACTGGATTAAACGCAACAGCATCATTGTTGCAGTGAGTGTGTCTGTTACACATTAAATGTCTGAAGAAGACATCTGTGGGACTTAAGTCAGAAAAACATGTCATTTTATTTCCTTTCATATAAATATACAAGTCCTTAAATACTGACATTGGTTTGGTTTTAAACGATCAGACTGTGTGTGTGTACCAAGTGTTGTCTTGAAAATACAGAGCGCTGTCACCTGTATCTTGACATTAAAATGTTTTTTTAAAAATATATTGTCAATTATTTCAGACTAGACATAACATTTTATGAACTTTTATTTTGAAAAACTTAACAGAACAAAGCTACATAACGTTCTAGGGCAGTTTTTATTGGTATTAAAATTGTGGTCGACGCATACCTGTCAGGTTAAAATGAGACTTGAACACTTATGTTTTCAGAATACAAATATATACAACAAATAATTTCTGGCATTTGTCTTGCTTCCCATTTTATAGAGTACTACACTCTGACTATTAAAGTCCAAATTTCAGTGGAATCTAAGCCAGCAAACACCTGACATGACGAGATGTTGATGTTTAAAGGACACATACTAAATTACAACCTAAAATATTGGACTGTAATTTATTTACACTGTGCCATGTAAAAATGATTGAGGTATACACAACCCTCTTAACCACTCTTGGTGACCAGGCAAGACCAGTGACACAGATGTATTACAGAAAAGGATCTATTGTATAAACATGCTTCAACTACATATTCCGAGACACATGACAAATATGGGGCTGAAAGACAAAACAGAGTAGCCAAAAATATCTATGATTTAAATAAATTAAATCCATCAGATATATAAAAGCATACATATACTAGGCCATTTTTACAGAGTTGCATCACAGGGGAAAACAAGTGTCATAGAATAAAAAGATTAAGAATAAAAAAAAAAAAAAAAAAGAAAGCATACAAAAACAATACTCAAAAACACTCAGTTTGACCTCAGTCCATAAACAGGTAAGGTTGAAAAGGTGTCCTAGAAAATGTTTGGATCCCCATCCCATTTTTAAGGGAGTGGGGTCTCATTATAAAGGTATAGTTCTTCACTGATTCCCACAGCAGCAGCCTGGAAAGGTGATTTATCAAAAAAATCTTGCTTTAAGACGCACTCTGATCAGTTGCATTGGCATCGTTGGCTGTTGAGGTCCTCAGGGTGTTTTGGACTCTTCTTTTGGCCTAAAAAGAAGAAAGGAAATGATTAACACTCCCAATAAGCCACTTCATGGACAACATGGTGAATAACAGTGTGCAGTGTTTTCTCACTTTGATGTGTCCATTTTCTCTTCCTCTGGCACCTTGTCTTCTTCTTTTACTTCTGGAACAGAAAACAAAGACAAATTCACAGCTACCATAATAATACAGCCTCTGCACCATACACGGATGATCTGACTTAATGCAACACCTCACTCACAAAACGATCATTTGTTGATCAGTTATTCCCCTGTATTACCCTGAATTTGCATAGAAAACTTTTAAATCCAAAAACTACAACAAAACAATCGTTCACATGTAACATGTCAGTATCCTACTTTAAATTAGGAAAATTCACCTTGACTTTATAAACATCTCATGACCTCATATTTGTCTTTTCTTTTTTTTCCCCCCCATGTTCTGCTCCCTATAAACCAAGTCTCCTTTCTCCAGTCGTATGCTCATTACTTTCCAAGCGCATGCATTTTCGCTAAAACGTATTTCAAACACTTCTGCATAAAGAGTGTAAGGTACGGACGAGTAGCGCGCCAGGACAAGCACGTGCATTTGAACTATGCTCAATGGAATGCACGAGCAGATTTTAGTTTTTGGATTCTTCGTTCATAGTAGAGGCACGCAAGAAAAAACAAGTTTTCCTCACAAATTCAATGTAGCACAGGGCAAGTAACTGATATACAAATGATCATTTTGAGGGTGAAATGTGCCTTTAAAATGTTAACTCATTATAAGCACTAATCAGATCTCTTTATATTACAAAATGGCATGAGTGAGGTGAGATGAAAATGAAAAAAATAAAATGGATAGATACCTTTTGTTTCCTCCTCACCTTTCTTCTCCTTTTCTTCTCCCTCTTTCTCTCCTTCGGTTTTGGCTCGCTTGGCTTTCTTGAAGCTGGCAGTGTTTCTACGGCCTCCTTCGCCTTCATCCTCTGAGTCAGAGAACTCCTCCTCACACGCTATCCTCTTGTCATGAGCCCGGACTGAACATCCACAGAGCAAAGGGTGACATTAACACATGGGACTCCTCTGTTTCAGAGGGTTAACTGCATGATGTTAGAGATCTGGGGCCAGATGTGTAAAACTCGTTGTAGATTCACAACTAAAACTGTTTACGCTCAAAGAAAAAACTATGCATACCCCTTTCTCGTCAGCTGCAGGTACACCTCATTGTGTGTAATGAATTACAATCACTGTGGAGCTGGACACACATGCATGGGCCTCATTTCCACACCCACATTTAGCCATAAATGGACGTAGAAACGGCCTTAAACAGCTGTCTGTACATTGATCCTTGTGCCCACTTCACCACTCATTATAACTGTCAGTGAGAATTATGGCAAAGAAAGTGCAATTTCGCCTCATCTGCCAAGTTCTCCAATGGTGCCAGAGCTGCCATCATTACAAGCTGTGGCTATTTGTAGTGTCTGTACTACTAATTCATCACGTTTCTGTAAATCATAATTGCAGTAAAATCCCAATCATCACCCTTACTAAACGTCAGAGGAATGATCAATGATTCATTCATAGCACTCACATATAAATCAAGTTTACAAAGTACTTCACAAAAATAAAATTCAATGTACACTAACAGAGATGATGGCTCAAATGTTATTAAGAAGAATGATCAAATTCATCGCTTAATAATAATTTAAGTTTAAGTTCTGTTTGGGAAAAGGCTGCACATTATTTATGCATCTGCCCCCAGGTGTGAATGTGGAAGAAAATGACGACTATGCGAGAAGTTCTTACTGGAAATGCGCTTGTTGGGGTCATCCTCCTCCTCGTCTCCACTGTCCTCCTGTACAGCATCCTCAGGGATGGCCTGCATCTGGACTCCCGGGGCGTGGGGCAGCATACGCAAGTTCTCAAACAAGCGCTGCCTAAAGGACAGAATGTGGGATTAACATACTGACCACTAAATAACCTGAGACACAAACCTGTACCTGTGATATGGCCAAGCTCTCAAGTTTGAAATAACAAAACAAACATTCAGAATAAAATAGTAATATCAATAAGTGAATGGCCATTTGAGGCACTTACTTGATCTTCTCCAGGTAGTCGTTGGTGTTCTGGTTGGTCATGTTGGAGGGGCTGATGTGCAGCTTGAAGTCAGGTCCAAAGTACTCAAAGTAGTCGTTGTATGGGAGTTCTGTTGAGTTAAAAAAAAAAAAATTGTCATTAGTTAATGACTAAAAATGTCTGTTTTTCTCTTATACACCTGCTGGGAAACTATCGCTACTTAAATGGGTTGTTGTTTAGTTGATTAATGATCAAAGGATCTGGAAACTGATTTATCATTTGTCATCAATATTTAATTATCTGACACATTGTGTAATGTTATTCTTTATTTAGACAGTGCTTGATTACTACCGCAGAGAAATCGTCTCTCAAACAAAAACCAGTCTAATTTTATTTAGCACAACATAGGCATGAGGACTCACCATTGGGGATAGAGGTATCAAGGGCTACGGCAGTCTCGTATGTCCAGCAACGCGCCACGTTACGGATGGTGTAGCCTCCTCCACCCAGCATAAGCAGTGGCAGGTTGAAACTCTTCATGTACTCCACACACTTGGCATGGCCTGAGCACACAGCAGGGAAACAAATAAAAATTGATTTCTCAGTTAATCTTAATTAAAAGCAGCTGCAGACCACTTTGCTTGTAGTGACATCAGGAGAGCGATGTTTTGTTAATTTACCTTTAATGGTGAGGTTGAAGCACCCAAGTCTGTCTCCTGACAGAGAATCAGCTCCACACTGCAGAACCACTGCGCTGGGTTGGTACATCTCCATCACCTTGGCCATGATCTACACAAACAACAACATCCAGTCTCTCAAATGCATCTGTCCATGAAGGGAGACATCAACTATCAAAACATAACAGTCAATACGTCTTTGTTTACTCACAGGTTTGAATATGGCTTCATATGACTCATCGTCAATCCCATCCCTCAGCGGGTAATTTACAGCGTAATATTTACCCTTCCCTGCACCGATGTCCTGCAGAGAATATGGAAAATGTCAACTCACTGTGTGACTAAGACAATATGACTTTTATCTGTAAAATAATTTAAAGGCTTACTCTCAGGTCGCCTGTGCCAGGGAAGTACTCTCCATACTTGTGGAAGGACACTGTCATGACACGGTCTGTGGTGTAGAAGGCCTCCTCCACACCATCCCCATGATGGATGTCAATATCTATGTACAGAACTCTCTGGTGGTATCTGCAAAGAGGAAAAAGATCCTTTAAGTCCTAAACGTTTGGAAGTATTCTAAAATTACATATTTGCCCTTCTTGATGAAAACACACGTGCCTGATTGGGAGCACAAGTGAGACCTAAACTCATCTTCAGTTTTCAAAAAAACATTTCATCAACCATGCAGAGTATCATTCATGTATCATGCTCAACAAACCTGTACCTAAGGGGCAATTGTACTTACTTCAGTAACTCCAGAATAGCGAGTACGATGTCATTGACGTAGCAAAACCCAGAGGCCTCAGATTTCTTGGCGTGATGCAGGCCTCCAGCCCAGTTGATAGCGATGTCCGTCTGCTGTTTGTTCAACTTCACCGCACCAGCTGGAACACAGAGGAGAATTAACAGCCTGAATTTAACAGATTACTGGGGCAATGAGAGCACGATTACAATCCAACACAGCATGTCTGTCTGAGTGGTTCTTAGAGAAAAACAACTTACCAACAGAGCCCCCTCCTGAGAGCTGGCAGAACTCAAACAAACCATCAAACACAGGACAGTCCTCTCCCACGTTAACTGCAAAGAAAAGAGAAATAGACATATTATTGCTATAGCGTATACAGTTTGTTTCATAAATGCAAACAATATCTCGATCAAACTTACATCTCTGCATTTGTTTGCTGTACTCTGACATGTTGTCTGGCCTGATTGAACGCAGAAATTTGATGTAATCATCGCTGTGATACTTGGTCATCTCTTCTCCGCTGGCTTTGTGTGGACGCTGAAACACAGACGACAAATTAGTGGCTGAGACACACAAGAACAGCTAGTGAAGTCCAGTAATTTGACTGAGAAACACAGTTAATATAATGAAACATACATAAATCTCCATCTTTCTGTAGAGTCCATAGTTGAGCAACAGGTTGTGAGTCATGCGGATTCGGTGGGGCTTCATGGGATGCCCCTGACCATAGTAATAATTCCCAACATCACCTGAAATGTAAAGAAATGAAAACATTTCACGCTTGTGTATGTGTCCATTTTACACGCAAAAGTTAAACAAACAGATTAAGTAAGCAGTAAACACTCGTGTATGACAACTTCCTGCTCAGAGCAGGTTTATGCAATGAAAGGGTCGTGAAGGAATTCAACAAAAACCATCATGCACGTCGGTCATGATCCTGCGACCTACTTCCAAGATACTGAACTCAAATCACCTCTATGAAACTACACAAAGTGCAAAGCTACACTTACAAGGTGGCGCTTTGTTGTGCTCATCGATAAGGGTCGACTAAAACATTATTTTTCGCTGAAGTACCCGGCATTTGAAGGTAGCAAGACGAGCCATTTTAACGTTAGCTTGGTGTTAACGTTAATTGCGGCGACAATGAAGTACTGATATCCCCCATTGTTAGCTCTTTAGCTAGTAACGTTAACTAATCTAGTTTAAGTACAACCATCTGATAAGTAAACGGCCACATTTGTAGTTTAAGAGGAACCCGCGCGTTTAAAGAAACCGAGCAAAAACTATAAGGGTATAAATACTCTGTGTGGACTTAGCGACACTGTGTTAGACTGAGATGATGAGAGCCGCCTGCGACTCAAGCTAGCTAGGTTAGCTAACATGCCAGGTTAGCAAGAGGTGAAATAAACTGCAACCTTTGTTGGCGCGAAGTGGCGGATTTCATTCATCAGCGCGTCCGCTTTGCAAAGTAAAGGCACACCGGTACTCACCGTCATAGTAGTAGCAAACTTTTTTCTTTGTTCCTTGGGAAGTAAGCGCCATTTTAGTGCTTTTTGGCTGGCTTTCACCGCACACCGCAGGAGACAACAGCGACAAGAGGCGGATAGTTTGTATCACGTCCAATCAATAGGGTGTAATGTTAGCTGCTTTCAACAGGGGGCGACAGAGCTACAGGCCGGCCCACTGTGTGTACTGGGAGTGTGTTGTGGCTGTTTTATACCATTAAAATCAACTACTTTAACACTTGTTCTAGTTGCTCAGTTGTGGTGGAACAAGTATTTAGACCAGGGAGGTCAAAGTGATTTTAGTTCATTGACAACATCTCAAGTGAGCCAGACCTGTAAAACCACTGCAGAATAATCTATAAATAACAACACCTCCAAATGTCTCCTTCCTGTTAGTGTAAAGATGTACATCCGGAAAACGTTCATGCTTTAACAAAACAAAGATGTCTTTTTCATCCGGTGAGTCTCCCACTCACATGTGCCTACATTTCCTTTCCTAGGTAGTTATACTGACACCACCATACCAAACTAAAGTGAAACCTTTTGAAAAAGGAGGTCAAATTATCCCCTGCCTTACAGACCATTTACTATAGGCTATAGCACCGCTGCTACACAAATAACTCTTGAGCCCCTGAATGGTTCTTACACTGTTTGTAGGCTATTATATAGTTGCTAGTTTACTGGGGATAGAACCTGTAAAGAACATTTTATTTCCAGAAGATAACACATTAAAGCAGTCGCTCTCAATCTTCTTATTCCCAAGTGCATGAAACACATTCCAGGTTTGAAAAGGTAACACACTGTGTTTCTCAGTAAGCATTTACCACTGGATTCTGAATATTTTAAGCCCACATTTCTAATAAATTATTAATTTAAGGTAAGTAAAACTGTCATTTAGAAGTATATAGACTTGTCCATGGTATCACCTGGCATCATTCAAGGACCTCCAGGCTCAAAAATGTGCAAAAAAGGTGTTATATGACACCTGTAATGGCTCTATATAGAAATATCTGACAAAGGTGCTGTACAGCACCTTCAAAAGATGGGTGCCATATAGCAACAAAACAGATTCCTCTATGATTACAAGCCAAAAAACCGCTCAGGGGTACAGTTGAGCACAATTTTTGTACAGTGTACATTTCACCAATACCATTAAAACATTATGTGCACAACCACAAACGGGCCTACTTTGAGTAGCTGTAATGTTTGTTTGGAAATCTGCACACTATGTTGCTACCAGCACACAAGATCAAAATGACACATTTCAGAATGCAACATGATTTAATTTGATAAAATTTCAACTAAATACACAAATAAAACTTTATAATAATAAACCTTTTTTTTTGTTTGTTTTCCTTTGTTTTGTCATAAACATGTCACCAGTTATACTGTATAAGTGCAATGGCTGAATTGGGTTGTGATGAGTTCAGCTTTATTCACTGTAACAACAAACAACATCCATATAAAGCTTTTTACTGTAAGTAAAACCATTTGAAAACATTTATTTAACTGCAGAGGTAAAACACAGCTAAAGCACTTAAACCATATTTACATTTTAATGATGAGCACCAGGAGAGCAGCTACTTCTTCAGCTACATCAGACAGCTCCCAGTCTGTTCAAGCAGCATAGAGATCACTCTCCTTTCTGCTGTTGGCTCTGCAGCGATCCAACAAAAGTTTTCACCATTTCATGTGTGATTGTATCGAATCTAAGACACCACTAAAGAATAATTTTGGTGCTGAAACAAAATACTCTTATTTGGAAAAGCTACCCTGTCAATATAAAGGCATGTACTCTTCAAAAACAAACACAACAAAACCCAGCATCCATTTTCACAGGCTGTGCCTTTAGTTTGAGTATATTTATGTAAGTCTGTATGTCTCTGTGCCATCAGGGCTAGTCCTGGTACTGCCTCTCTGTGGCAGTGAAGAAATCCTCCAGAACGCTCCTGAGGTATTCGAAGGTGGGCCTGTCCTCTGGGCTTTCCCTCCAGCACAGACACATGACGTTATGAAGCCCATCTGGACAGTTTTCTGGCTTCGGCATTCTGTAGCCTCGCTCCAGGTTCTGGATCACCTCTGGGTTGGACATACCTGAAGGAGTATGGCAGTGAGTATGATGTCAGTACTTTTAATCCATGCTAGACTTGTAATTGGGTGATTTTAGAAAATAATGCTGTGATGGACAAGTATGAGTACAGTGAATGAGTATTTACCGGGGTAAGGAATGCGTCCATATGTCACTATTTCTGTCAGGAGGATCCCAAATGACCATACATCTGATTTTATGGAAAAGGTGCCGTAGTTAATGGCCTCTGGGGCCGTCCATTTGATGGGGAACTTTGCACCTATGAACACAGGAGGAATGCAGCAAAGACTTTTATCACCCTTTAATTTTTGTGACTACATTCACAATATTTTGACGCCAAATGCACTCAAACAAAAACCTATACTAAAACAGTTAATATCCCACAAGACACATTATCGATGGGCTCAAAAGAACATGGTATAAGTTTGTACGAGGTCTTCTTACCTTCTCTTGCTGTGTATTCATTGTCCTCAATCAGCCTGGCCAGTCCAAAGTCTGCAATCTTACAGATGAGCTCACTGGACACCAGAATATTGGCTGCTCTCAGGTCTCGATGGATGTAGTTTTTCTCCTCAATGAAAGCCATGCCATCAGCTACCTGCAGGGGGCAGCACATCATCAGACAAGCGGTATGATTGCATGTTCAGGCATGAAATGAGCGTGACTGACCTTTATTATTATTGTGTAACACTTGTGTGTTGGACAGATGAACTGGTTTGGTGAACACCCAAACCAGGGAGTTTACCACTTCCCCAGGTCAGTTTCTTATACCCTTTACCTCTGTGCTCCACCCAGGTACACACAGCTGGGCCTGCTCTACTTCCTGATACTAAAAGCTGCAGTCCTGCCTTTACCTTGCTGTCTGATTATTCCAGTGACTGTGTTTCTGATTCAATCAAACACTACATGAGTCATTCCCACATGGGCAGATCTCAAAGGGGAAACTGATACTACCTGATAATCTAATGCATGAAGCGATTGGTGTGTGAGGCATCTCAACTAACAACTAAAGATTTCCACAGAATTCACCGCCCACAGTTAATAAGCATCTGTGTCATTTTGTGTCTGTGTTCAACTCTACGTTTCGCTAGGTGTGTGATGTATATTTCAGACGTAAGAATTTATCACCCAGGTGTGACTGGCCCTGAGGGTCTTGTCAGAAACGTGAGATGTACGTATGTTTGTGTATTTCATAAACTTCAAACATTGCCATGACTTCCCACTCAGACAGCTTACCCCCTCTTTATTCATCGGTTCATTCATTTGATTTTGGTGTGTATCAATCTGAAACCATTATTTTGCATTCATTTAATGAGGTTTCTGCTCTGCTCTTCTAGCTGATATTCATTTAAAATCTCAAGCTCCTCTCATTACATATATACATGTACACACATTTTAAGCAGGCGGATGTGGACAGAGTGTCTAATACTGTGGAAGAGCAAGGTCATTATTCACTTGAACTTTTACGGTACGTCAGATGATGGTTAGAGTTACTTGCTTAGCCCTTTAACCACGAATGCTATCGGTGCATGACGACTGACTTGAAAGCATCTTTCTGTAAAATATGTTCACCACAAAGCTCTGTATAAACCCTACCTCTCTGCGCCAAGCTCTAAGGCGTCGGAGAAATTGCCTACTCCGGATGAAGAATCTCTTGTCTTCTTAGACCTTAAAATTTCATTCTGTCTTCCTGTGGTTGAGTTTTCCATTCCCACACCTACAGTAGGCCTACATGGTAGTTGAAGTTCCTTTACTGGCAAGTAACATTTAAAGAAGTAGGAGTGAGCATAATCAGAGTTCGGCATTTTTGGAAATGCTGTCATTTGCTTTGCTGCTGAGAGCTAGATAAGAAGATTGATGCCGCTTTTGAGTTTGTATGCTAAAAATTAGGCAAAAGCCATTAGTTTAGCTTAGCTTAAAAATTAGAAACGGGGGGAAATAGCTAGCCTGGCTCTATTTGAGGTTAAAAAATATCTGCCCACAGGCACTCTGAAGCTCATTTAACAATTCACATACAATATGGTAATTAGTGAGCTACAGAGGTAGTGGTAGGTGGATTTTGTCACCTTCGGAAAGAGCCAGGTTAGCGCTTTCCCCCAGTTTCCAGTCTTTGTGCTGAGCTAAGCTAAGCTAACTATCTCATGGCTGCAGTTTCATATTTAGCAGGCAGATATAAGTGTGGTATCAATCTTTTTATCCAACTCTCAGCAAGAGAGACGACAAGCGTATTTCCCAAAATGTCAAACTATCCCTTTAACTTGCTGTCTTGTGTCAAACAATGTTCTCACATCTAGCTCAACTTCCTAAATACATCATTTGTCCGACTTTTTTGTATATTCACCAGAGCTGACCCTATCCATCAAGTGACATACGCAGTTGCTTAGGGCCGCCTGGTCTTTTTTTCTGATCAGGAGAAAATAACAAAATAAAAGTTGAACTCCCTAAACAAAAATTGGCAACATTTCAATCCACTTTTGACAATAAAGTCACAAAACAATAAGTTCAAAGATGAAGAAGTGGACAATTTCAGTAAACTAAGAAAGTAATTTACTGTCCCATACAAACACTCCTAGGATTATGCAGTAAAAAAAAAAAAAAAAAAAAAAAAAATCACTCATAGGGTTAGGGGATAATATGCTGTATTTACTGTAGTCTATTTAAAGATAGTGTTGCTTCTTAAAGGTCTCACTTTAGTCTTTACATGCTTATTTGTACATTGTCAAACTAATATAATATTTGGCACACCAAATCCTGCTAAGGGCACGCAGACGTCTGGGCTAACCTTGATATTTATAACATTATCTTTATACGTGTGACAGTATAGAATGGTTGACACTTTGGCAGAGCTGTGAGAGAGCATCTCACTGTATGTAGGTGAATGGGAGCAAGACAAAGTCAGATAAATTAAGCAGAAAATCTGTATCATTCAGTTTCACGTTTTGTCACCATGCCCTGATTATGACTCATTAGCTGAGTTGGCACTGAGGTGGGCAGATGAAAGATGTGGTATGTCAAAAAAATAACGCTGGTGAATTTGTTCTCTACTCGGGCTGTTTGATAGTGACACACTTTTATGTGTGCCAACGTGTCTAGACCGACGTTCATCACAATACACATGCACGCCTGCACACACACCTATCCAGCTCAGCCGTTATTACAAGATTAGTGTTGAATGTAAGCCTCATTACAACAGTGGCCAGTTTCCTGTCTATGAGGATCATGCTGAGAGAATAGGAAGTGAAAAAATAAATGAAAGGGAATCTGGTAAATGGAGTATGGAGATAAGAGCACAGACACGTATAGAAAAAAAAAGATGTCTTGCCTGAGACGCCATGTCTATCAGAGTGTTCATTGGCAAACTGCTTCCCTCCGTTGTTTTCAGGTAATCCACTAGGCTGCCTGTAAAAATGACATTCAAGTTATATTTCTTCAGAAAAGTTCTTAATCAGGTTTTTATTCACTTACTTCCTATTGCTAACAAAGCTGCACAATGCAAATTTATCTCATAAATCATGCCAGCTCAAACAGGGGCAACCAATTTCTGCAAATAATAAACTAGGTTACCACCACCAATACACCCTGAATAAAACAGCTGCACACACTTGTTCACTGTATTGTATTTGAAAGTGCTATTTACACAAGATTAAAGGTCCAGTGTGTAGAATTTAGGTGCTTTTATTGGCAAAAACGGAAGATAATATAATGTTTTCTTTCATGTAAAATCACCTAAAAATAAGAATCGTTGTGTTTTCGTTACCTTAGAATTAAGTGTTTTTATCTATATAGGGAGCGGGTCTTTGTCCACAGAGATGTTGCACCACTATGTTTTTACAGTAGCCAAGAACGGACAAACCAAACACTGGCTCTTGAGAGGGCCATTCGCATTTTCCCATTTTCATGTCAGCTACCATATTTAGCAGCTTCTCTGTGACAAGCAGCATTGGAAAGACACAGTTTTTAAAACCTGAAACTGCTTTATTCAGTGCTTTTACTTGTTTAAATCACCAGGTATGTTTGTTTTGGAGAGGAAGAGACCTCTGCAGATAATTAAGCTCCTGGTAACAACCTACTGAACGTCTGGATCTGAAGTTATCAGAGAAAAAAGGTGAGTGCATAGTTAGGCAGGCAGCTCGTCTCTGAGATGCCAAACTGCTTTCTTCAGTATTTTTACCAGTTTAAATACGTTTGTTTTGGAGAGGAGGAGACCTATACGGATAAATCGGCTCCTGATAACAACCTCTTGAGCAATGAACACTGGAGGAATTCTAACCAGGAGACATTTCAGTTGTTTGCAATCTGCAGTCCTCACCATTAGATGCCACTGAATCCACCTAAATCTTACACACTGTTCCTATAAGTCATTTGTCCAGAAGACTGATGTTTTTTTCCTTGGTCAAAAACATCATGACTCCTCACAGACATAAATAGTCAGCTGGACCAGAATAGCAGTTCAAATCAAGGAACACAACACTGTGAGGAAGTACACAGAGCATCAGTCAAGTTGATTTATAGTTTGTGACAGCAGACTTTGTGTTGAGTTTGATTAAGACAGAACAATACCTCCTCACAGCAGCCAACCAAGTCAAACCAAAGGAAATACTTTAAGAGGAATGACCGTGCCAGGAAAGAGGAGGCCTTTGCTCCTCTGCTCAACTCCGGAAGACTGCTTTTGAAGTCTGAGAGCCAGAGGAGCACTCTTTGTCAAGGTCACAAAGGGAAGCTGGGATGACACGCCTGTTATTTTCCATCTTTGTTGTCTTCAATAATAATAAAAAAAGAGGAGGGGGACAAACTGAAAAGACGGGAACTACGAGCCATCCTTTCTCTTGACAACAGAGGCGACAATTGTGTCCTGTCCACACGTGGATCCCAGACAAAGAGGCAGCCTCATGTAGAGCCACTGCTGGTGGTTTACAGGCCACTCATACAAGACCATACAAAGGCACTCCATTCAATTGAGCTGTAAGGCTGCTGCTGTGTTTGTGACAGCATCTCTCTATGCATTTTGTTATTGTTTCTCCCAGTGAAAAAGAATTACAGAGACCTTTGAGATTAAAGTGATACTGGATCACTTCCATATGCGTGCTGCATGTGGGCGTAATAAAATATTACACGGCATAGAGCTTGTAATATGGAATGTTGTTTGCAGCTGTTACCATGACCCCATTTCTTTTCTCGTGTTTGCAGTAATTTCTCACGTACTTTGTTTTGTGGGAGGATCCAGTGGCAAGATGCTAAACAAACTGCCATTGTCAAAATTTGTTTACTACTGCAACCTTAATAGTGTTCCAGTGTCTGTTGAGTGTCTGTTGATGCATGTGCGTAATACAGACACTGAAAAGTAGCCAAGTACCATCAAGGGGTCTCCGTGAACAATAACCTGGTGAATCATCCTCTCCTATTTTAACACCCCCCTTGTCTCAGGCCGGCCAGGAGAGACTTCCCCTCGGTGAGTAAACACCAGTAACCTGTCTGGAGAGGGCTCGGAAAAGAAGTGAAAGTTCATGTTTGCTTGGAAACATTTTAGCATGGAGCAGTGAATACAGGAGAGTTAGGAGGAGAAGCTGAAAATAGCCTATCAGAAGGCAGGCCACTTCAGCAGAGCAGCATGCTTTGGGAGACATGACTTAACTCCCTTATTTAGGTTTGCTCTCACAGCTGCATTCATGTCCGATAAACGGGTGCTGATTATACCGTATCGTTCCAGAAATGTGTATGTCATATCATATCTTTAATCAAGAGCTGTGGTTGTGTGATTAAAAGGTGTACAGCTAATTCAACAGAGTCACTGGAGTCTGAAAGAACTATGACTCATGAGGGTGAAGCACACGGGGCGGCCCAGTCTTTTGTTCAAGCACGCTCTGGCACCCATAGTCCAATAACAGATCAACATGTTTGATCCTGACCATCTATGACGTGCCACTGCCTATAAAACACTTTCTGTTTCTTCGCTCCGGGCGGAGAGCTTACCCTGATGACACCGCCTTTGGTGTTCAGGATAACGGGGCAGGAGATTAAGGAAACGAAAGTTTCAGACAGGCTTAGACATATTCCAGGTAACAAAACTGAACTGAAAGAGATGGCATGATTACAGGATTACTTTTTTTCTTTTTAATTTAGCTTCAAATGAGCATTCATTTCATGGAAATACCCTGGGACCAGGTTGTCCTTTTCGTTTGATAGTTTCATTGATATCTGGAATCCAGTCTCAGTTGTTGGTGTTATTAGTAAAATGCCTCAGGCTTTGACACATAGAGGAAATCTACCCACCATTTTCCATGTACTCTGTGACAATATAGATTGGCTCCTGGGTAACGACAGCAAAGAGGCGGACAAGGCGTGGATGCTGCAAGTTCTTCATCATGTTTGCCTCTGCCAGGAAGGCTTCCACCGACATTGTGCCCATCTTCAGGTTCTTAATTGCCACCTTCCTGTCATTATTGTAGACACCTGAAAATAAACATTTTGATATAAGTGGGTTTCTGAAAGGCATTGATTTAAGACTTGACAGTTGTGCTAGCAGCCCTTTGAGGCTCTGGTGTAGGGGTGCTTTGAGCTAAATGCTAACATCAGTATGCTAACTATAGAGTGTTGCAGGGATACGCTTTTCTGTAGGCCGATGCAGAAGTTTGGATTAAAGGTTATGATTCTGGGTTAAAATTGATGATAATTACATGTTTTGTTTATAATCTTCATAAATTAACACCACTCTTATGGTTTGTGAAGTGTAAATGCTATCCCCTAAAGTAAAAAGCGAATATTAGACTATAAACAAACTGCACCACGGTTGCATGACTTCACCTTTGCCACCACAACAAGGCTGTACAGCTGTGTTCAGCATGATGATGCTTAGTAGTGTCATTTAGCCACTTGTTAGTAACCACCTTTTTAAGACACGTAAGGCTTCACAATTTATGAGTGGAATATTTACTGATGTATTTCATGTCATAGAACAAGGTGTGAAAGTCCTTTATCCTTTCTACATGTGTTAACCACAGACCTTACAGGAAAAAACCTACTGACTTTGAGATGAGGGAAGTGTGAGAGCTCATTTCCGGGTGTTAGGACTAATTTCTGCACCATTCTGTAACAAGGCTAGCATGCTGATGTTTCGGTAATGTTTACAATTTTCAACATTTTAGCATTTCAGCTTACCATATTAGCTTGCTAGCATTTGCTAATTAGCACTATACACAAAGTAGGCCCAGCAGAGAGTAATGGGGATGTCATTAGTTTTGGCCATAAACCAAAGTATTGAACAAACTGTGATTTTGATCTGATAATGACGTTCTAGGGAGGAAGTGTTTAAGAATCACCCTGAGGAGAAATAAGTCAAGAATTGTTGAGAAATTTCACTAAAAACCACAAAAGTCAACCTCATGATAGCGCTAAAAGAATAGTCAGGGGATTACCAAAGTCAGTATGTTTCATTTAATCTACCAATAACATGTTAAAATATTTCAAAGCATAAATGAAAATTTTGACCTGCTTGTGGCGCAAGTGGAAAAGTCAGAGAACATCGTGTACCTGTACCACCTTTAATGACAATCCACTCAATAGTTAATGACCTATTTCACTCAGAACCACAAATGCTACCCTCATGTTGGTGCTGGAGTAGAGGTGGAGGGCTCACCAGAGTCACTAGGCTTTATCTCATGACAATCCATCCAATAGTTATTGAGAAATTTAAATATGGACCAAAGTGACCGACCCACCGACAGACATTGCCTTCCACAGAGACATGCTGCTGACATGACTAAAAATATTTTGCACACATGAATTACTAAAACATATTGAATGTAAAAATCATAGACTGTATAAAAGAAGTTGATGAAGCCACCGCGACAGCACCCATTGGTTTGTAGACTACAGTTTTGATGCCTTGAGTTCGGCATTTTTCCCATTACCTTGCTGGTTTTTTAAAGCCAGAAGTTACCATATTTGGATGAGAGGCTCCTGAATTACAGGTCAACGTGGTAGCAACTTGTCAGTCACAAGGTAGCCACGCCCTAAAGCATACCCTGATTTATGGCATATTTTACTCTACTTGTTACCATAATTTACAAAATGAACATCATGCTGTGTTGAAGAAGACCAGACATTAATGACTGAGACCACAAACTAATTAGGAGAATGTTTAGTGAGGTAGTAAATCAAGGGAGAAGTAAGATCATTTTCTCATAGACTTCTATACAGTCAAACTTATTTTTGCAACCATGGAATCGCTTCCTGCTGGCTATGAGAAAGAATGCAGATCTAAGGCACTTTGCATTGGCTTCACTTTCAGACCCCGAGGCTACGTCCACTTCTTTTATTCAGTCTATGTCAAAGTGAACCAGCAGAGCTCTCGTCTTTCCTTGTAGGTTGAGTCATGGGTTGTGATCAAATATGTGCTAAACTAACAACACTTCCACATGACTCTCATGCAAACAGCATCTCACTCCAGATCTGGTACACTAACTCTCCGGTATATCCTGTCAATCAAACTCACAACCAACCAGTTCCATCTCCAGTCATGTAACACGCTGAGCACCTCACACCATGCATGAAGCGTAGCAATGGGAACAAACTACATTCACTATTCTGAGAATTTCTTCACCTCTTTTATCTCCAGTAAAAATCTTCTCACCATTATGACGTATCTTGATGTTAACTAACAAGGATAAAGACTTCTTAGCAAGTGACAGTCTCTCCCAGTATTCAAGTTTGTCTCTGCACCAATGTTTGGATGAGGATAAAGAAAGAAACACAGTGCCAGACTACTTGCAGCTACTGTAAATAGAGAGTGGCTGTGAAATAAGGATAAGTTCCATGGCTGGTCTAATGTTTATCTCTAATACCGTGGTTTGTTTGGGATGTTGAATTGTGCTGGCGTATGAGGATGGAAAATAAAGGGGAAATACCCCTCTGATTGAATAATAAAAGGGTTGTGGCACAGATTATTTCAGCTGATACCCTTGTGTTCAAAACATTTTGCCTTCTTGTTTTTACTTAATACTGCACAATGACAATAGACATTCATGCAAGTATTGTTCAGAGGCTATTCCTCCAAGCTCTTCAGAAATTTAGATTTATGTAGTTTGAGTGAGGTTGCATAACAGGGATAATATGTCTCATCATTCTCCAGTTAACCAGCTCATACAAGCCTACAATTAAGACTGTGTTGAGGAAACTGTTCTGCAAACGCTGCAGAAAAAACCCTGGCTAAAGGCTTTCTCTCAGCCCGCAACTTGATTGAGCAACTGGGCTCTGTGGTATGTGATGTATCTGTGTAAAATGGTGCAAACTCCTTAAAGCAAGGCCCAGACCATTGGATCTGATTTAAGGAATCAGTAATATCCCTAATAATATCGTCCTTTCTGTGACTCACCCATCCACACTTCTCCAAATTGTCCCGCTCCAAGTCTGCGCTCCAGCTTCAGGGACTCACGTGGAATCTCCCACTCATCCTGCCACCAGGGCTTCTGCGGTGCCCTCGACTGACATGGCTTCACCAGCTTTGTGCACAACCCATCTGCGTCACCTGGACAACAAAGAGAGGAGACTTAGGTTTCAAATTTTTGAAATGTAGACAGCGGTCATGAATAATCCCATCAAAAGTCTGCACGCACGTGAGTGATGCTGGACGAGCTCCTTCAGCGAGTTAAAGGATATCTTGGCTGTGATGTAGAAGCCACCGTTGTCCATGTTGCGGATTCTGTAGTGCTTGACTCCTTCACCAGAGTTGTGGTCTAAGTCCCTGATTGATAAGGAGAATGATCCTGGAACAGAGAGAAAGTATTATCTTACATTAAATGATGCAGACTGCACCTAAAATGTCTGAAAGTCACAAATCAAATTAGGTTCAAACGTCAGCATTTTATCATTAAAGGTCCAGTGTGTAGGGTATATGGGTAGAAATGGAATATAATGTGATGTTTTTCTTTGGTGCATAATCACCTGAAAATAAGAATCATAATGTTTTTGTTAACTTAGAATGAGCTGATTATATCTACATAGGGAGTTGGTCATTATCCACAGAGTCTGCCATGTTGCACCATCATGTTTCTACAGTAGCCCAGAACAGACAAACCAAACACTGGCTCTAGAGGGGCCATTCGCATTTTTCCATTTTTATGTCAGCTACCATATTTAGCAAATTCACTGTGACAAGCAGCATAGGAAAGACACAGTTTTATAATGTAAAACTGATATATTCAGTGTTTATCGGTTTTGATTACTTGGTCCATTTGTTTTGGCGAGGAAGAGACATCTACGTATTATATGGATCCTGGTAAAAACCTCCTGAACATTTGAATCTTAAGTTATCAGAGAGTTATTATTAGCAGATTCTGGGCCAGCAGCTTGTCTCTCACAAGCCAAACAACTTGGAAAAACACTCATTTGTAATGTGAACTGCTTTATTCTGTGCTTTTACCAAGTCTGTTTTTTTTTGTTTTGTTTTGTTTTGATTTTTTTTTTTTTTTTTTTTTGGAGAGACCTCTGGGGATAATTTGGCTCCCATTTCCTTTAAATTGACAATAAATTCATATCAGTTATTTCTACTGCTTTACACTACAAAAGTATTGACACATTTATAACACATGTAGTGCAATGATTAAATGTACATCACAGCAGTAAAGCAAAACTGAAATGGAAAGATGGAGCAAGTTGGAAACCAGAGAGGTGGGTTGCCTGAAATGGGACTTACCACTGAAACACTAGCAGTAATAACAAAACTGAGTGGTATAAAAGATACCAGTCATGTTATGCATTGTCTCACTTGTATAACAAATATATTGATGTCTAAAAATGCTTCATGAGCATGTGTAACAGTTGATGAGTGTACTCAAATACACTGCTGAGAAACCACCTTGTGACATAGAAACTTAAACTATTTGTATGTGAGTCAATGCCATGATGACAAAAAGATCACCTGGGGTTGTCTCGCTCTCTCGAATCAAGAAGGAGCCCTGCGTATTCCCAGGAGCGAGTAGCAGCCTCATGGCTTCGTTTCTAGAAATGTTCTTAAAGAACCACCTGCAGCAAAAACACATAAAATGCATCACACTTTGAGCTAACCACTTCCTTTTCCTCAGGGACACAGTATGTATGGTATGAGATGGGTGTGGGGTTGAGTAACATGACGATGAGAGCAGTATAGTTATGTTTCCTGTATGACGTACGGTTCAGTCTCCACTGTGGTCATTGCAACAAAGTTGAACGGGATGTAGCCCTGCTGGCCTGTGGTGAGAGACTCTGCCAAATACCACTCTGGATCATCCCTGGATGCCAAAAGAGACAGCAATGAGTCAGTTTACAGATGCCTCCTGTGACGCCTCACAGCAGTCGAGACTTTCTCAATGGATGGGTACACCTTCAGAAAGCAGTTTCAATTCACCCCCCAAAGGCAGAAGGGTCTTTGCAATGTACGTGATCACTGCAACAAATGAACCGCAAGAAACAGGAGAGATGCTGAAACAATATTCACCACATTGTATCTATAGCTTGTTAAACCTTTCACATGTATTAGAGGAATAAGTCTCTCTAAAATGTAATTATTTATCATATTTTTCTCAAGGAGTCTCCAACCAAACTCTGTACAATTTTTTAAAATTATGTTTATTTATTATTTCAAATTTTATTTTTTTTTTCTTTTCTTTTTTTTTCGTCAATTTTTCTACATTATCCTCTGGTGCCAGGTATGTAAAACACCACATTTCTGTCATTTTTGTTTAATGTTTTTACATTTTTTGCCATAAAAATTCTAAATTTAGTCTAAAAGAAATTATATTACACCTTAAAAAATTACAGAGAACATGAGCTTATTGGCCTCAGTGGCAACTACAACCCTGATTGCATAAAAAAAAATAAACTTCATTAGAGTTTGCTCGAACGCCACATAAAACCAAATATTTTTATAGAGCCATCTTTCTATTTCTCAAAATTAAAAATGCCATCATATTTTCCCAAATAGCTGGTTAGCCAACAATTTATAACAAAACAAATACACTGCAGTTCTCTTCGAACATTTGACATTTTCACCTTTATTCAACAGTTGATGGTAGAGAGACAGGAAACATCGGGCAAGAGCAAGGTGGATAGACATGCAACATGCACGGTATGTGCCTGAAATCATGAGACCATCGTGCAGACTCAGGTTTAATTTTTAGAGCCGTTAACAATAGTTTACATAGCTGGTTGCACAGACGTTATCTTACTGCAAAGATTCTATAGTGGTCCAACACACTCAAATGAAGTTTCAGGTGCCGTGGCGGTTAGTGGAAAGTATACACATAGGGGCTGAAATGTCATTATAAATATTTTTACCAAGCTTTACTGTGGGTTAATAGGCAGCTTACTTGTTGAGGATCTTGAGTTTGTCTCCCTTCTCAAAGCCCAGGTCACCATCATGGTTGGGTTCATAGCTGTATATGGCGACCACGAGGTTGTCTGCAAGAGAAATATTGTAAGTTTTGTTAAATGCAATGTGGTGAAATACGGTGGGGCCAATTTTACTCACAAATGTGTCTGGTAGATTAGAATTATGTCACGAGCTATGAATATGTTTGATATGGATCATTTGAGGAATGGCTACTGCTTCGAGCTCGATGGCAGTGGTAAATGGGGAGAGTGGGCATCCTGCCTTTGTTTCCATGCATCGATAAATTTGTGATGGGTGCCCATTATTGATATCATGGCTGAAGGTAAGGCATATAGAATCAAATGCAAGATGAAGATACGGGACACGGGAGGATGTGAAGCTCCAGGGGCTGCAAATGTGGCTAAACTGGCTCTCTGTTGAGTTGGATGTGTAATTCAACCCATAAATAAAAGATACGGTGAGGTAAACAGTTACAATTTTTGTAAAAAAAAAAAAAAAAAGAGACAGACGGATTAGCTAGTAAAATGCATGAGCACGTTAGACATGCTTTTTGTAAACAATAAGGGAAATAGAAAATGTTTCAGGAATGAGTAATTAGAAGGATGAGAAGTTAAAAGATGTGAAATATACAATACATGGAGATGTAAAATAAACTTCTAAACTTCAGTTTAATTTGGGATTAAGTAAAACATAGGTTTTAATGTGTTTCTCATATATATATTTACTTATGTTTGAATTTATACTTTCAATAATACTTCAGCACTCTGCCTGAAATTGAAAAACTTAATCCCACTCTTAATGTTTATTTCTATTTTATGGTTGTGTGTTATTATCTCTAATAATGTCATTTTAATTATCTACATTTTACTACTACTGAACTTCACTTTACTTCTTGCACCTGTCGATACTCAGACACACACACACACGCAGAAAAATATGCTGTTATCTCGTCACCTGGTAAAGGCGATGTAGGGGGTGAATGCTGTGATGGATAGTTGTATGGAATCAGCTGGTCTGTGTACTGTTGAGGGAAGAACAAGATTAGACTTTCATCTTAAATTCAGCTTTCCAAAGAACTTCAGAAGACTCATGCAGTAAAACAAGGAGCTATCACGTCACATTCAGTAAAAGATATTTACATTTCTGGTTTATGACGCAGATGTCATCAGTAACAGTTAGGTGTTTTTCTCCCAGACAAAATGTCTCGGCGTATTGTGGCACACACAGGTGGTTTTCTCCTTCATTTCTAATCTAATGGGACATCTAACTCATGCAGAGGAAACAAAACAACATCGATGGAATAATTAGTCTCCCATTTAATCACACACACACAAAAGACAACTTCCCTCTCAGTTATGTAAGTTATACAACTTTTCTAGGCTCAAACATACAATAGTAGATTGTACTTTTCTTAGTATTGGTTACATACTTTAAACAACAGGAAATGAATTGTGGGAGTCCATGTGATGCTCACACTTTCTACAGTCAGCTTATCCAAGTGGTCACTCACATTCAACCGCAGTAAACCAAAACCCATTCATGTCGAGCTCACTTTTACACATACCCTCATTCATACACTACAATGTAAGATGTACTGACACACACACACACACACACACACACATATATATATATATATATATATATATATATATAACACAAATACATGCCTTCAGATACATAATGCTCATAGACACTTACTGGATTGCATGACTGGGGAGGTATGGGGCAGTT
>JAPZEB010000007.1:22674629-22689737 GCA_029783705.1 Chaetodon striatus
CCAGTCATTCTTTTTCGGTGTGATAGATCTTGTATGAAATCAAATGCTCACTCACCAGCTCTTTTCTCAGAAACTCCAAAGCATCATCGATGGTATCAAAGCCACAGATGTTGCGCACAACCACCTCCGAGTTCTCGCTTCTCAGAACTGCAGGCATGGACACAACCTGTCCTCCGGCGCCCGGGCTGCCTGCTGGGTAACTCTCCTTCCACGGCCGGCTCTGTACCCGCTCCTGCCACTCCAGATAGGACGGTCTGCGAGTCTGCAGCTTCAGCTTCTCTGTAAGCGCTTTCACGTTGTCCAGATCCTCCGTGTCTCCCTCAGAGGACTCTCCTCCAGACTCTTTGAAATCCATCGGCGCAGTGATGAACGCAGTCTTTGGGAATTCACGTGAAGGTCGCTGTGTGGATTAGCAGCTGAGAGCGCAACAGGTCCTTACCTCCTTTATAGGGAGATGAGAAGCAGTGACCGCCCATCCCACACAGGACTGAGAGGCTGGATCATTTATGGGTTGTTGTTTTTTGTTTTTTCCAGTGTAAGGAAGTTAGATTTCCTTGAACTTCCTTGAAACCTCAAAACAAAGTCTTGCTTTATCACGTTGATTAAAAAAATATAAATAACAGTGCATTCATAATTTGAAGTAAATACAATTATGTAAGAATTTGGAGTTAAGTGTTTCCACTACATTTGTTTAATCACAACTTGAGAGGTGGAAAGTAACTAAATACACTACAATTTAATGATACTTTATGTACATATTATGTTACTTAACACGTCTACTGTACTTCAGATGCTTGACTTAAGTAAAAATAATATCACAGCAATGTAAAAAAAAATATATACCTCTACAAGTAAAAAGCATGTATTAAAAATCTCTCAGCAAAACATTCTTAAAGATTTAAAAGTGGAGTACATAATGCAAGAAAATGGAAAATGTGAGTGTTGCCTTATTGTCTACACATGTCTACTTGTCTATACTATATCATCACTGTGTTATTATTACAGATGCATTCATGTGTAACGAGCTATTTTGAACTGCTTTATAGTCATGTGTACTTTGTTTCTGTAGTATTACAGTACGTGTCAACATTAGGAGGGTACACATATGAAACAGGTTGCAAAACATTTTTTTTTACATCAAACATTCAGTTTAACGAATTCTGGTGAATTGTTATGCACCAACATGTGCTGCCATGTGTTTTGCATGTGAAATCTGCAGTCAGCCAAGTAACCACACAGTCAAATAAACCCAGTGGAGTAAATACAAAGTAGCATAAAATGGATATACTTAAGGAAAGTACAAGTACCTCAAAATGATACCATAACTGTAGTGCACTACATTTTAAAGGGAAATATTGTACTTTTTCGGAAGGCTACATTTATCTTAGTGCTTAAGCTATTTGTTATTTAAATATGCAAGGTTGATCAACTTACACAATGTGATGCATAAAATTAACGGTTACCTTCTAATGATATAATACATTGAAATGGGGCAGCCAAGGTCCCTTAAGTACATTTTGCTGATGATATGTAGGTTACAATAGCTAAGTAGGTTAAGCTATTGAATGTAGAGCCTTTGCATGTGATTGGACATTTTTTCATTGTGTTGTTGCTACTTCTGCTAAAGTGAAAGAGTTAAATACTTCCTCCACCCCTGCACACAGCCACACCAAGTCTTGATTTAAAGGCAACTATGTACATTTGAGTATGCTGCCATCTAGTTGTCGTTTATGATATGACAACAGATCACCGCAGCCTCTCTCCCTCTCTCCCCCACAATGTGTGAAAACTTTTACCAGCAATATGTGACACATCTCAGTGCCGCTGTTTCTCAGGAAACGTTTACTTCCGTCTTTTGTCGTCTCAAGCAGCACATTTTCAGAGCAGTCTCGTGCTCAGACTCAGCCACCTGTGTGACAGAAGGTGTAGCAACATTAAGGCCTGGCAATGTTGAGGAAAAAAATCTATTTATAGGCTCCTTATCGTCAAACAAACAGAGCGCAACTGCTGTGCTACCCAGCTGAGAGAGGAGAGGAGAGGAGAGGAGGGAGCTTTCGTTTTCTCACAGTAGAGGCGAGGAAGTGATTTGGCCACTTGTGCACTAACAAGTTCAGCAGCGGAGGGTGGTGTATTGGCTCGCGAAGAGGAGCTGATGGAGTTTTCTGAGCACATCAAGACCGCCAATGTGGAGGATGTTGTGCTCCGGCAGCCTCTACACCCGCCGAGCAGAGGCACCCTGTGCATTACCGGCCACCACCTGCTCTTCTCGGACAGGGAGGAGGGCAGCTGTCGGCAGGTTTTACTGCTCCTCAGGAACATCGATGCTATTGAGAAAAGGTGATCAATGCAATAATATACATCTTAGCAAGTAGTTGAGAATTACATCATGAAATGATATGAAACAGTACTGTTTGTTTCCAGACTGCAAAACAAACATGGCATTTAAATCAACAGAATTCAATTAAAAGCCTTAATGATGTGTATGATTGCTTAAAACACTAATTACTGTCCTTAATAAGGATATATAGATCTTTTTATTGTCTTATAAAAATGAATAACCTCACTAATCAACACCAAAGCTGTCAGTGAACGTCTAATTAATGTCTAATTCCATTATTCCTCAAATCTTTTTAACCAGTGTGGAAAACCTTTTGGCCTACTCCGGCCGCTTCTCTAATGCAGGCCGCAGTCAAAGGTTGGACATCATCTGTGTTGCCATGTGTCTGCTGCTCTCATTGCCCACAGTGCTGAGGGAGGAAATTTGCTAACAAGATTACAGCAACTCTCTTTTCTTATCACCTTCCACACACACACACACACACTGTTTTGTGTGTTGCTTGCTACTAGCAGCTTTTTCTTAGCTTCCTGAAAACCACTGAACCCTGAAACCACTCCATATTATTTTGGTCAGGGGTTGTACACCCATTTGGCAGCAAGTGAAAGCCCACTCCCACACACAGCCCAGCTGACTGCGTTTACCCTCCTTTTCTGCTGCGAGTCAAACTGTCTGCATTGCTAGAGTCACTGAGGGGGAAAGTCGACACAATGGTATTGTTTCCATTGTTTTGTGTAAGAATCATAGTGGTGTTTGTGTGTGTGTAGGATGTCTGGATCCTCAGGGACGATTACTATCAAATGCAAGGATCTGCGTGTGCTCCAGCTTGACATCCCAGGCATGGAGCAGTGTCTCAACATCGCACACTCTATCGAGGTATCCCTAAAAACACAACACACATGGATAAATCAATCAGTTTTACTATCTGACAATGGGATCTCATATCCTTTCTTTGAATACAGCATTTCTCACTGTTTCCTTTTTGTCCTTATCTGTGCTTTCTGATAACATTCTCTATTAAAGCCTTATAACAATCCCTCTGTCACTTTCTCCAGACGCTGTCCTGTCTAGACTGTGTGGCGGAGATGTATCCTTTCTTTTACAGACCGTCTGATGTCAGCCTGCAGGACCAGTGGGGTCTCTCATCCCTTGAAAAGCACTACAGTCAAATGGAGGAACTTGTAAGCAACATCTAAAACTCTGTATCTCATGAACTTGTTTCTGCAGCACAGGAATCCCAACAGTGATCCAATAACCGCATGACAGGAAAATGCCAGGGAAACCGAATGCAGGGGTCAGGATTCAGGATTTCCTTGTTGCTTAGCTTTCATTTGTTTTTCCTTAACTTCAGTATGTGCTGCACACAGCTTGAATTTGCTCTTAATAGACGGACATCTTCCTCTTGGAATAGCATGTTGCTATGGTGAGGGGTGGACCCTGAGGGCAGCATTGTTGCGTATGCTTTATAGGCACAATGTTCCCAGAACATGTAGGATATCTTTAGTTTTCATCAGACTGGCCTGTTCACTGTCCTTCACACAGAAAAAAAACTGGATGGAGCTTGGATTTCTATGCACATCCACCCAGCTGATTCCTGCCACTTCTATGAGAGCTGAGCTGTTTATTACTGTATGTGGTTTAAGTTTGTCAAATGGAGTTTAAAAGGAATAGTTTGACATTGTGGGAAATATGCTTTTTTACTTTATTGCCCAGAGTTAGATGAGGAGATTGATACCACTCATATCTGTCCGTTACAGCCAGTTAGCTTAGCTTAGCATAATGAATGAGAGCAGGTGGATACAGCGAGCCTGGCTCTGTCTAAAGGTAAAAAAAAAAAATTGGCTACCAGCACCTCTAAAGCTCACCAATTAATACGTTATATCACTGGTAGGAGGCCCTGGGGTAGACCCAAAACATGCTGGAGGGATTGCATATCTCATCTGGCTTGGGAACACCTTGGGTTCCCACAGGAGGAGCTGGAAAGCGTTGCTGGGGAGAGGGTCGTCTGAGGTGCTTTGCTTGGCCTGCTGCCCCCTGTGACCCGGCCCCGGATAAGTGGATGAAAATGCATGGATTGATTTCTCGTTTGGTTAATACATACAGCTTTGGTTTTATGACAGATAATTTGACGGATTATTTCTCAGCTGGCAGCAGTGTCCTCCTGAAATCTTGTGGTTATTGAGACTCCAGAAAACTACAACTTATCATTTTTATTGTTCAGTTTTTATATAGCAGCACAGTGGTGCAGTGATTAGCATTGTCACCTCACAGCAAGAGGGTTCTTGGTTTAAACCCCGGGGTGGGGGAGCCCCCCCTTTGTGGAGTTTGCATGTTCTCCCCGTGTCAGCATGGGTTTCCTTCAGGTCCTCCAGCCTCCTCCCACAGTCCAAAGACATGTAGGTTAATTGGTGACTCTAAATTGACATGTGAATGTGAATAGTAGCGAAAGCATGGCGACCTGTCCAGGGTGTACCCCGCCCCTCGCCCAGTGTCAGCTGGGACAGGCTCCAGCTCCCCCATGACTCCCAACAGGATAAGCAGTTACAGATATGAATAATGAGTTTTTATATGAACAAATGCAATATCACTGAGCTTTAGCTTTGGCTTCTTTTGCCAGTAGGTAGATTTTTTTTACCTTTTGAAAGAGCCTGGCTAGTTGTTTTCCTTTGTTTCCAGTCTTTATGCAAAGCTAAGTATGTAAAGAGTGCTGCACTTTTTCATTTTGGGTGAAAATGTAATTTTGCTGTTGTTTGGTCTGTTCTATGCTTGTACGAAATGACAAATGGAAAAGAGTGAACAGTTCAGTGGTGGGCATGTGCTATAGGCAGAGGAAGGTGGACCCACCCATGTTAAAGCTGTTTCCTGTAACTTTGATGTCCTTTGATATTAAGCCATTACAGACCAAACAGGGTGGTAAACATGACAGTGCTGTGTGCAGTTTGCTGAGTATAGTTTAGATGACTTAAATGTATTAAATACACATAAATCCTCAAGATAGTGACCACTTACACTGTTTCATTCATTTATTAATTATATGTCACTGTGATGAGCCTTCATCATCCTCTCCCTCTCTCTCTGTTTGCAGCATGATAGATGGAGACTGAGCGCTGTAAACAGAGACTACCTAGTTTGTCCTTCGTACCCTCCAGCTGTTATTGTCCCCAAGAACATAGATGATGCCACGCTGGAGAAGGTGGCCAAATTCAGACAGGGAGGACGCTTCCCTGTCCTCTGCTACTACCACAGAAAGAACGGCATGGTGAGGTGCTTTCATGTATCTCCACTGCCAGCCTTCGATTCATACATGCAACTTAACAATTCTCATACAACTTTTTAGGTGATCATGCGCAGCAGTCAGCCACTGACAGGAGCCAATAGGAAGCGCTGCAAAGAAGATGAGCAGCTCCTCCAGGCTGTGATTGACGGCTCAGACAAAGGTTACATTATTGACACACGCTCCAGTCAGCAGGCAATGCAGGCCCGCATGATAGGAGGAGGGTTTGAGTCCAAATCGTATTACAACAGCTGGAAGAGGCTGCACAGACAGATGGAGAGGTGTGTGTGTGTCTCTATGTGAAAAGTGTTTTGTGAGTGTGGGTAATGTTCACTGTTTTATGATACCAATATGTGCCATCAAACTAACCTCCCTTATCTTGTTGTCCTCATATGTGTGTACAGAGGTAAGGCACTGCAGGAGAGTCTAATTAAACTGGTGGAGGCCTGTGGAGATGAGTCCCATAATATGGACCGGTGGCTCAGCAAGCTTGAAAATTCAAAGTGGCTGTCTCACGTCCAAACTGCCCTGTCAACTGCTGGCCTGCTGGCGGAGTGTGTGGAGAGGTAGGAACTACATCCACAGTGTGTGTCTTTGCTGGGGTTACAGTCAGTGTGCACTTCTCTCTTGTCAAAAGCATATTCTTGTCTGAAGGGACAAGACTTGTTGCCTCTTATTGTCAAATTGTGGGGAAATTAAAGCAAAGTATCACGACAAGCAAAAAAGACAGTAAAATACCACGGACACAGGCTGCACATACATGTAAGGACATAGAGATAGCATAACAGATATGCAAGTTCCATCAAACACACCTCTTATTCATTTAAAACCTGTCTACAGCTATAATACAGGGGTTTCTGTAATTGCTGCATCGTAATTTATTCACTTGTTTCGCCCAGGGACGGTCATTCAGTTCTGGTTCACGGCTCTGAAGGGACAGACTCCACTCTGCTCATCAGCACTCTGGCTCAACTCATCATGGACCCATGCTGTCGCACACTGGAGGGCTTCCTGGCTCTGCTGGAGAGGGAGTGGGTACAGGTGAGTGTATGTGTGTTTAAAGATTGGAAAATGTTAACACTTTTCATGTGCAAAGACGCATGGGAATAAATGTGGGACATTCTGTATGCCATAGAAAAAAATCAAATCCTCAGATAGGCTGAGGCACATGAACATAGCATAGGTAGTACATAGTCAAAACATCCAAAAATAAGTATGTTTTTTTTAATTATTATCTTTCAGATACAGAATGCCCTGCCTATGAACATTTTTGCACAGCTTTGTGCTTACAAATTATGGGTTTCTGAGTCTGAAATCCCTTTTTTTGGATAAAAAGGTATATTATATTTAGCTCAATATAGCTCAAGTAAAGATTTTATATAAAAGAAGCATTTTAAGGAAACAAAGTGAAAGCATTTTGAATTTTTGTCTCATTTAACATTTGTGGTTTTGCTGCAGAACTGTCCGCTGGTTATCAAGCATGATCTTACGTGTGGTTATGGCCAAATCTCTTGCTAAGAGGATATTGCTCCACATTCTACCCCTAACAGGAAATGTCTTTAGAAAAAAATCATTTTCAGTCTGCTGTATGTAGCAGTCATTGATATAACAAACCTGCTTCTTGTCACCATTTGCCTCTGGTGTCTCTGTTTCCACATGTTTACTTTCTCCAACAATTCTCCCTCCAGTGCAGCATTTCTCAAGTGCAGTTTTAAGGGAACTTGTTTTTCTGACCATTATCCTTAAATATTTAATAATCCACAAGGGCTCACTGTTTGCAAGCTTTGTTGGCTAAAAAAATCTTTCTGTTTGTCTACACAAGAACCATGAAACAAAATTTTCAGTTTTACAGACTAACCAAACAACAAACAATTAATATTAACACTGGTATCTCATGTTCATTTAAAACAGAAGATAAAATCGTATGGAGAAAAGTAGTTGTTCATATTTTAGAGTCAATTAAATAGACAAGACTAAAGTACATTGACCAACCACGTTGACCAATACAAGTTGATCGATAAGGTAAGCAATAATATTCCAATTGTGCCGCAGCATGAGCCCCTTTGAATGAGTTGGAATTGACACAGGAAATGAATAAGCAGCAACAGTACAGCTTGTGGTGTATTGTACTGCATGTTTATATGAGGAAGTGTTTTTCTCTCCAGGCAGGACACCCATTCCAGCAGCGATGCACCCACTCTGCCTACTCCCATGCCCGTCTCCAGCAGGAATCTCCAGTCTTCCTGCTGCTGCTGGACTGTGTGTGGCAGCTGTGGCGTCAGTTCCCCCTTGCACTGGGTTTCTCTGAGGCGCTGCTCTTGAGGCTAGCGACTGAGGCCTATGCGTCAGACTATGGCACCTTCCTGTGTAACAGCCATCAGGAAAGGTCAGTTGGACTTCCCTAAACTGAACTACTAAATTAAATTCTACACTATTTTTACATCCGAGGTGTAAGTTATCTTCCTGCCTCACTCTTCTCTTCCTCCTCAGGTGTGCTCTAGGAGTGAAGAAAAACACTCACTGTTTGTTCCAGGCCCTGTTGAAGCCCAGGGAGAGAGATTACTACTCTAACCCCCTGTATGAGCCCACTGAACTAGCAATCTGGCCCTCAGTCCACCCTCAGTCCCTGCAGCTTTGGAGAGGTGAGCTGTGATGTGTTCAAACATGATGTCATGTTTTTAACCTGTGGTTACTACATGCACGTGCTCATTCAATATTTAGCCTCAATAATGACCTTAATAATTTACTGTCGTGAGCCTACAGCGTTGCTAACTTTAATGATTTTAGGATTTTATTTATGGAATATCTATTTGCACAGGCGGGAGAATAGTCACACTGCAGCTTTTCATCCTTTATGAATCCCACTGCATGTTGTAATTGGATAGTACTCATCACATTGACGCCAATCTTGGATATTTTCTGAGATTAAGGTGGTAAATTTACGACAGAAAACTCACAAATGTACTGACAGAAAGTCGGGTGACATGGTAAAATAAGCGACACAGTCCACAGACAGCAAGATGTGGTGGATGAATGGGTCAAGCACAGGATTTTCACACAAGAAACTGGGCTTTGAGTCCTGTGTCAGTCCACATTTATTTAATTTTTTCAATGTTTATGATATATAAAGCTGCTGAATTGTGTTAACGTCGTGTTTCAACGTGTCTAGGACACCCAGTAAATAGCCATATCGACTGTGTCACCCCGGGTGCAAATAGCATTGTTGGCTAATATCATCTGCCTTTTATTTATGTGTTGGTGCTGACTTGAGCTCATATCTGATCTTAAGGATTTTTTCTGAGGTGGACCCCACAGACTCGTCACCTTGAAGAGGCGCAGGAGGAAATAAGGAACATGGTTATTGAATGGGGGAAGCTGGCGCTGAGCTGATGCACCATCAGTACAGGAAGAAGTCAGCCTGAACATGGAGAACATGTTTTAAGGAGGAATGTGCCAATGTACATTGCCTTTGATTGTGGAATTGGCATTTCAGAATTCAACCTACTGTGTGTTAATGTACAGTATTTTTTTTATTCTTTCATAAAAATCATGTGGAGAAAAAAAACAGAATTGTTGATGTCATTTGAGGGGGTTTAGCCCTATACATTTTCACACCATATTTCAGGGCTTTTAAATCTGTTTTAATAGTGTTTTTTTTTTTTTTTTCATATTTTGCCTATGTTTTATTATTTTCTGATGTATATTCACTCATAGATATTATCAATAGAAGAAGGCTGTATAACTGACACACCTCCCAGTCCTGTTAAGCTCAGCTAAACACTCTTCACAATACAAATCCCTGCGCACTGCAAGTCAGCATGTTTGCACACACGGAGCTTTGCAAGCTGGAGACTGTAGTCCTGTTCAGTCAAGAGCCACAAGCCCTGGTGATTACACAAAGTGGACAAGAACCACATAGCCCAGCATGACTTTCTACACCTGCTTATTTATCCAGTGGTTACTGGGTCAACTGAGACGGTGACCAGTCGGATGGTAATCTTTTAATTCTGACACTCAAATGCCGTGAAAACCGTCTTAACAGCTTTTATTTTGTATTAAGTCCAGAGGAATAATTTCTGATTTACTAAGTTGCATCAGCTGGTTTGGACCAAGAATCATCTGTCTGGGATTTCTGATTTTGTCAGCACACAGGTAAAGAATGATTTTCTGTGTCCTATTTAAGTTTAATTTGTGTGTGTAATGTTATTTTACAGCTTGTTTATGCCCCAATGATCATTACCAAGATGTAGAAGTTCTGTGTCATCAGTATGGTTTAATTGAACTTTTCTAAGGACTTCTACTGGACATGCAACCAGGGGTCTGTGTGCCCACTGCGTCTGCGCTGGGCCTGTTTTGCCGAGGCTGTCTAAGCAGGGCGCGGAGTCTGCCCGGTCGCAGCCTTAGCTGTTTGCCCAGGCAGATGAGCAGGTGGAACAGCCGGGAGACATGCAGCCCCCAGCCTCCTCAGCAAAACCCCCGTGTCCTCATCACGGGTAATACAATTATTTTTTTTGTCTGTCATGATCTCGTAATAGCTAAAGATGGAAAGAAAGATGGACTTTTCCACCGCTACACAAACACTGAACCAGTGAAGCTGCCATTGTTTTCTACCACGTTCACTGCACAGCAGCCACTGTTTTGTACTGTGGAGCAGTAACAATAGGGGTTGAGTGCCTTGCTTAAGGGCACCTTTACCTTTACTGCTACTCACTTCCAAGCACATCTAATGTTAAAATTAAATAAAATGCAAGAGAGTACCTAAGGGATGGATTCATATTGTGGCATCAATGGCATGAATGGAATACTAGACACATGTGCTGTCGCTTTTTTTCTTTGAGTTGTTTTCACTGCGCACCAGCAGCAGGACCCCATTTTGACTCATCACAATAGGGTGCGTACAGACAGTGCTGGTGACATAAAAGAGCTAATGAGTGACTGTGGGGAGAATAATAGCCCACTGTCACTTTTTGTCCCAGGATAAAGCTTTGGAGCAAACAAAAGCTGAAGCGTGGCGCACCAAAAACATTGATTCCATTTTTGTACCAAACTCCAAACATTGTCTAGTTTTCTCTGGACGGATAAAATATAAAACTTTGTCTCTGCATGCAGGTGGTCTTGGGCAGTTAGGTGTGGGACTGGCACAGATGCTGAGGTGAGATTCGTGGAAATTCCTGAGACATTAAAGCTTGTCAAAATGTTTGAAATTTTAATGTCATTATTGTCTATATTAATGTCTAGGAAACAGTATGGAATAGAGAATGTAATCCTGTCAGACATTAAGAAGCCTCCACCTCATGTTTTCAGCAGTGGTATGCAAAACCAAAATCAACTTCTTTTCACCTTCTATGTTGTTGTTTTACTCACACAATTTACATTCTTCTCCAATTTACACTGAACAGAATGTACCCTTTATTTCCTTGCTGTTTAATGTTACTTTTTTAAATTGGTCTCTTCACCATTTCCTCTTTTCCCATTAGGTCCATTTGTATATGCTGATGTGTTGGACTACAAACATCTCAGAGAACTGATTGTAAACTATCGTGTCACTTGGCTGGTCCACTACAGCGCTCTGCTTAGTGCTGTGGGCGAGGCTAATGTGGCTTTGGCTCGCAAGATCAACATCACAGGTCTGCTGAATACACACACCATTTATGTATACAACCTTTTTAGGGATTGTTATGCTTAAACTCCACTTTGGGTCTTCTGCTGTCCGTCTAGGCCTTCATAATGTGCTGGACTTGGCCCTAGAGAACTGCCTGCGCCTCTTTGTCCCCAGCACCATTGGAGCGTTTGGTCCCTCTTCCCCACGTGACCCGGCCCCTGACCTCTGTGTCCAAAGACCTCGAACCATCTACGGTGTGTCCAAAGTGCATGGAGAACTGATGGGGGAGGTGTGTCAATCTTAAAATGCAGAAAAAAACACATGCACCTTGTATTTCGATACATCAGTTTGCAATATTTTGTGAGCTAAACACTCACACTTTTGTGTTTTTTAATATTTTTTGTCTTTTTCTTTAGTATCTCCATCATAAATATGGTCTGGACTTTCGCTGCCTACGTTATCCAGGTGTGATATCAGTCAACACACCTCCCGGAGGAGGAACAACAGGTATTGCATCACTTCACATCTGCATGTGCCACATATATTCAGTACATTCAGTATGATGCTATGGACTAAGCACTCTGGACCTCTGTCTTCACAGACTATGCAGTTCAGATCTTCCACGATGCTCTCAGCACAGGTCACCATGAGTGCTACTTGCGTCCCGACACCCGTCTTCCCATGATGCATATCTCTGACTGCCACCGTGCCACGGTAGAGTTCATGCAGGCGCCAGAATGCCAGCTGTCTCTGCGCACCTACAACATTGCCGCCATGAGCTTCACTCCAGAAGAGGTGGCCCAAGAAATCCGCAAGCATCTCCCCCACCTCAAGGTCACCTACAATCCTGACTCTGTCCGCCAGACCATCGGTACGACATGGTACTCATGCCTACACACAAAACCTGTGTGGGATTACACATCTTTGCAGTGTTTTCAGTTGGTTAAAAAGATTATACTGGTTTTAATTGATAAATAGATCAGAAGTCCAAATGTTTAACTTCCAAGAGAAAAACTTCCACAAGCTATATCATTCATGTCATATCAGACAATGTACTTACACATTAAAGGAGCTGTATGTAGGGTGTTTCAGCACATGGAGGTGGCTGAGCACTGGCAGTAACTCCATAAGCAATGCTAAAAACAGCAACAGTGCTGACAGTGCTAACAGAGATAAGCTAGGGGGGAAACTGGAGGATGGGCACCAACCTCTGCGAAAATGTCATCTCAGTGTCAGCAGTAACCATCCTATGAGCGCAATGTGGCAACTAGCCAGCCAGTGGAACACACTCATCTCATATACTGATGTCTACCACAACAGCCCACGGAGAAGCTCTGATCACAACCAATGACTGTGTAGAAAGATGGATGACGCATCTTCACTTTCTCCAACTGTAAAAAAATAAAGCCAAAATATCCTGGATACGGCCGTTGCCATCTTGCACTGTTGTTGATGTCATTTGGATCCAGAGTTTGCGAGCAGTGCCATTGATCACAAGCCCACCGATGGGCACATAAAGCTGTCAATCATGACATCAAACCCTCTTTTTATAGCATCAAAATAACTAGTCATAACCAAACTTATCAGAAGAATGTACATACAGCAGCAAAGTAACAACTAGCTAAAATGACAGAAACCATCTTGAATGTATTTGATGTGTACTTTTAGTTGTTAGTTTGGTCCACGTCCCATCTGCTAACATGGGGGGGGGGGCAGGGTTTATGACCTATATTGCAGCCAGCCACCAGGGGGCGACCGAGATGTTTGGCCTCACTTTTGGGGAGCTGTCATGTCATCCATCTTTGTATACAGTCTATGATTACAACACACAGAGAGGTATCACATTTGTATTTGCAGCTATATTCATTTTCTGAATGTCCCATACATCTCAAGTGTGTTGCATTTTAAGATGAAGCTACATCTGTAAGGTTTATAGGTCTCATGGTCTTTTGTTGCATGGACCTGAAAGCAGTTTTACTTATCTTGTTTTATTTTGAAATTATATGTGGAACTGATATTGCTATCTTTATTTAAAACTGATTGGATGGAAGTAACGTGGTCATCTTGCTTGTCACTTTGCAGCAGACAGTTGGCCCGTGAGGTTTGATGACTCCAATGCCAGGAGAGATTGGGGCTGGGCACCAGCCTTCGGGCTGGAGGAGCTGGTGTCGGACATGCTACGCTCCATTCGAGACAAGAGGACAAACGAGGGCTTACCAGTCAGCTAGCAAAACCTGCTCCAAAAAGACTGACCAATGCCCTACCCTTGACTTTTCTTCAGCCTGCATTTACCAATGATACACTTCCACTCACTTTACTTTCACAAGTTGTCAACCAGTATCCTCTGTTACTCTGGAACATTACAGCAATGAGCCAGGGTTTGTAAAGTAGGAATTCTCAGTCAGATGCTCTCAATATACAGTGGACAGTGAGACGTCATACATGCACTCAAACACACACATTTCAGTCTTTTTCAGGGAATCATATACTGTCAAATCTGTTTTTAATTGTTCTCATGGTATAAACATCACTTTACACATGTTGCCTCAGACAGAACAGAAAAGCTTTAGAGATTTCCAAATGTCATGTTAATTGCATCAATGGACACAACAGTCTGTTACAATGTCTATGAAAATGTCTAATACAATATGGACCAGTTGCACATTTAGAGTAACAAATCTGTTGTACACTTTGACTCCAGGATCATCTGGAACGGCTGGCTCAGTCAACTCTCAACTGTAATGACTCATTATGTATTCTGGCTGTTTTAAAAGGCAGTCTTTTATAATATAGTCTATCAAGTTATTAATACACTGTATACAACCCCACTACCCTTGCTGTGGCATCTACCAGGAAGCCTTTATTTTGCCTTTTTGCCAGCAGTGTGATTTTGGTTATGAATGAGCACCGATATCAAATGAAGCCTTATTTACTGTAGATTATTTTGGAAAGCAATGTATAAAAAATGCAGTGTACTTTGAATCAGGCCTTGAATAATAAAAATGTTATTTACTCAAACAGCAGTGGCTTTTATATATTGTAGAACTTCATGTATTCTACAAAAAAAAAATAGTTTACTACTGAAAGGGCCATGAAGAGGGTTAGGATGATGCTGTCTGATGACAATAGATGTTGATTGTTGTGGTAACTAGCTACCGTTTGGGGTTAGCCTTAATGTACTTCAAACTCTACAACATTTAAGAGAGAATTACTGTATTCTTTTACTCCATAAAACACATGATCAAAAAACAAAGCAGGTTGCACTTGACCAGCTACATTAAAAGCTGCTTGCACATTAAAGGGATGGTTAGGATTTTTTTAACTGGGGTTGTATGTGGTAGTTCAGTGTAGAACAGTAGATGTAAGTCAGCACGCCCCAGTTTGAAGAAGCAGGGGTTGAGTCCAACACGGAAACTAAGCAATGTACTTCTGTGGATGGGGGCCAACACCAAAATTAATTTTAACCATCTAAAAAAAAGTCCCACCTAAAAAAAATCTATATCAGTTTATCAGTTTAAGTATACGCTATATTGAGAGTTTTTCACCCCTTTACCTTTCCATCAGACAGCCTGTTCAGACGGGAAGCTATTAAGAGCTTCAGTTCCCTATCTATGCTCTCGTCAAAGCCACCAGACTCCACTGACAAAAATGGTAATTTTAGCTTGTTGAACATGAGACTGCTATTGCAATCAGTTAGTTAGTTTGTGTTAGTGTGTGACTTTGGTCAATCCAAACTAACCCTTTTAAATGTTTAAGGCAGCAGTAGACCAGCAGGTCCTGTGCTCAGCAGTGTTAAATTTTTGTTTTTCTCAATGGAGTCTGGCTTGGAAAAAATTGATATAACAGCCTCATTTTACCATAGGAAATCACTGTCTGACAGTCTAAAGACTTAAAATA
>JAPZEB010000007.1:22689837-22705174 GCA_029783705.1 Chaetodon striatus
AACCACTGACAGATGGCATAAACAATACTGATCTCATTACAATGCCATGCTCTGCTGGGAAACCTTTGGTCCTTGCATTCATGAGGATGCCACTTGAAGCACTTCACTTACTCAAACACCGCTGCGGACAAAGTCCCTCACTTCATGGCAATAACACTCCTCGATGCCAGTGCCCCCCCTCACAACCAACAGGTCTCAAAGGATACACCGCCAACGCCCAAGTGCCAGACTCCAAAGCACACCGCCAGAGGTCCCATGCCTTGACATGTCAGAGCCAAGTCTGATCCAAAAAGGTCCCACTGTGGATCGGGGGTACCTCTGGGGTAGTAGAACGTCCCACGAATATTCAATCAGATTGGGATCTGGGAAATTCAGAGGCCAGGTCAATGTGTGAGCTCTCTGTCACGTTCTTTGGGCCACTCCTGACCAGTTTTTGCAGTGAAGCATGGCACATTGCTCTGTTTCGGGGGCCACTGCCATCAAGGTGCATTGTTGCATCAAGTGGTATCCACATGAATGCCAGGAGCCAAAAGTTGCATTGTAACAAGATGATCAATTTTATTCACGTCACCTGCCAGTGGTTTTAATGTTCTGGCTGATCGGTGTATGTTTTGTTGCCCTATCCACAGCAGCTTAGCTTCCATGTTGGACTCCAGCCCGTTTATCCAAACTGGGGGCGTATGTAATATGCTGTCTATGGATAAGTACCCTATACAACCTCACTTCAAAAAAATTGAACCATCCCTTTAATGCATCCATAATTAGGCTATAAACCTAACACTTACACAACCGGGGTAAATTCTGCAAAATGGGTACTTTTATAAATGCGTTTTGTTGATGGTATGCTATTCATTTAAAAAGAAACATCTTGCAGATTTTTTCAGTTTTATTTTATTGATGAACAGGTCAGGATGCACCCTCTCCTCTCCAGTCATCCCAGTAGGGTAGTTGCAATGCTTGTTCCTCTCTGTAGAGGCGCACCCTTCATCCGGCTCACCACTCAGAACCTCACCGGAGCCACGCACGTCTTTCTCAACAGCGCCTGCTAATATCCATTTTCTCCGATAATGGACGCGGGATTTTTCCGCGTAAGTTCTTGAAATTTATTTGTAGTGTCTCACTGCTAAGATGCATGGAAATAAATTCCTCGTTTAGAGCGTTAATATGCTGTATTTAGGTGGAGGACCAGTCAGTTAGACGGTAACATTATGTACGGGGCTTCGTCTATCAACTGATAACAGTCTTGGATTTCGACAAGAGCCGTGTTTCAGCTGGGCTATTTTCAGAGCTTATACGTTTTTCAAGATGGTTGTTTGTTACCTCATGGCCTCAAGTAACGATATAATGCCTACACAACATAACCTTTTTACATGAATTTACAAAGACACACATTTGCAGGAAATAGACGAGCCAACCCAGCTAGCTAGCTACTGCTAGCCATAGCTAAAGATGGCGTCCGGGCGGTGCATCGTTTCTGTATGTGTGCAGTAGTCACGACCACCGCTGCGCTAATGTTGTCCACAGCAAGTAGACGTAGATATGTGCTGAACAACGTGATTAATGTGACTTTTGATGTTCTGTCCAGCGTTGTTAGCGGTCAAAACAGACTCCATACGTTGGCTAATATTAGCCTGTCAGTGTCTGTTGGAGGATTAAGCAGGCTAGCTTGGCTAATGTTAGCTTGTCGGTATCAATGTCATATCTGACTCGGTTTGAAGGTTCAGATTTAACATGGTACATGTGGTCACGTGAACTGACGTCAGGTAATATTTAAGCTTGAATGTAACGCCATATGTTAGCGCACGTGTCATAATGTTTGCCAACTTTAACTCAGTGTTTGTTTCCGATGTCAGTTTCACCGGTAGTTAAGAGCGCGGTCACGTTACGCTGGCCAAATACCAAGGAAGTTGTTATGTAATTTAACTGTACTATGTGCACGTTTCAAGCATACGTTGTTATGCACGCAGACTTGATTGTCAACTAATAGTAGTATACACATATTTGATTGTTTTTTGTCTTTAGGGCACAAGTGCGGAGCAAGACAACCGCTTCAGCAACAAGCAGAAGAAGCTGCTGAAGCAGCTTAAGTTTGCAGAATGTCTGGACAAGAAGGTATAAGATCATTCACATTTGCTGTATCTTTACTACTGTGTTAGTACTTATTTCTTTCACAAATTGCTTCTCTGAAAAAACGTGACAACTGGATAGATTTGTTATGTGCCAGTCATTGTTGTGTATAGAGATTTGTTTTTGATTGCATGAAACTGTAGCCTCAGGTCATCTAGTGATTGTCTTTGCTAACTGGATGCTGCTGTTTGCTTGTTTCACCCCCAGGTGGACATGACCAAAGTGAACCTGGAAGTCATCAAACCTTGGATTACTCAGCGAGTGACAGAGATTCTGGGGTTCGAGGATGACGTCGTCATAGAGTTCATATTTAACCAGCTTGAGGAGAAGGTAATGTCTTTAATTGTGTTTACGTTTTGTTTTGTTTTTTTCAAACTGTCATAAATTTGAGGGCATTGTTTAGTTAGTAAGAAGGCATATGAGCGAATAATTGCACATCCTAGTCAAATTGAAATTGAATGGGTAAAGTAACAATTGGTGTAAAACTGATTTTTAATGACATAACTATGTTTTGCTGTTATGTGACAAAGTGCCTTTATTCAGCAGTCTTCTAATGATGATGTGATTTATGATTTAAAAGGCCTGAACCAATATGGATGTTATACCTTGCATCAGAAGTATAGCACCAACACCTAATTAGCTCTCTCCTGAGCCCAAAGTCACTGAGCCCAACTCTCCCTTCATGATGCAGTGTGTGGTTTGAGGTGAGTTATATGCAGGGATTACCAATATTATGTCAGTGAAAGACACACCTGAACAATGCCATATTCATGTTCTCCGTAGGTATTTGCAGTGCATCATTAAACTGCTGAGAACCCTTTAAATGTTATTAAAATTGTAGGCTAAAATTAGGGAGGGTTTAACAATTTGTCACAGCCTGTTGTTAAAAGTAATGAATCTCATTCTTTACAGAGCAACTTCAGGAGTATTTTAACACCTAGCTGAAAAGTATTGCCTCACAGACCACCTTCGCTTGATAGTTTCATGCCTTTTGTACCTCTGTTGGGTGTGGTCAGAGGTGTATCGTTACTTGCAACCACACCTTACAGTGATGTAAGGGTGCCATGACACACCCCAGGTGTTATCTCTACATCACTGTAGCAAGTTGAGAACTTTAACTTCCGGTGGTCAACAAAAACAAGATTATGAGATACTTTTGAGTTTTGTAAGAAGTCTGTTAAACCTCTGACAGCACTCAGCATCTCAGTTGGGTGTGGTCAGAAGTGGGGACAGAGCTGAGATTTTCAACCATAAGAAACAATACTTTTCTGTTGGGTGTTAAGTCACTCTTGAAAGTGGAAGGCCATTGAAATATCTGTAGTGGTCATGTTTTTGACCTTAACATCTTTATGCCATTAGGGTTGTAGCCCCACTGATGTTATGTACTTCATTTTTTAATACTTAATTGTGCATGTTCTTCATCCCATAGGACAATGACTACTTTATTTAAGTAGACTAATTATGTCCAAGAGTTTCCATGATTTAATCATGTGTACCCCACTGATATGTCGAACCACTTGGATGTCTGGGTAATGGGTAACTTCCATTGCACAGGCTTACTTTTGGAAACAGGACAACAAGATTAATGTGAGGAAATAACTCAAGTTATTTACGCTCAGTATTCTTCATTAGACTATAACTAGGATTTCATCCATTAGAATACTTAGATGTAAGTTTTGTTATTTATGCGTATAACTCTGGTTAATGATATTTATTCTCCTAAGATGGTAAAAACCACATGTATTTGTTTAATAATAGTATTTGTGACACCAGCACTACATATAAGAATATATATTTTTTTGTCTTTTCATTTGATCTTTTGCTTGCCATAGCTTTTGGGGGGTGGGTTGGGCTGTCAAAGCTAAGTTTAAAGGGTACTGTTGCATAATGGTAAGAAAGGGTAATTGAATTGAGATTACGCTATCTCACAATAATTCTTTCAGTTGTTGAAATAAAACTCCTTTTTTGTGTAACTGTGTACTCATTATTGCTTGTTCGTCTCTTGCAATTTAGATAAATGATATAACATTAAGCTCAAGGTGGTTGAGTCTCAAGCAGTAGGGAGGCGGAAGCAAGCCAAGGGAGCTCCGTGCCCACTGATCCCACGGGACTCACTGAAGACACCGGAACTGTACTTGCAGTGTTGGGTTTTAATGCACTCTGTATTGTGGCTATTTGTTTAACTGCTGAAGTGTAGACTGTGGGGAGACTGGAGAACAAGGGGTGGGTAGGGACACAGAAATGTAAAGTACTGGGGATAGTATTGAGGTAGTCAAATAATGACAAAATATTTTTTTGTGTTATTGATTATATATCTGGAGAATAACAATCAGAAATGGGTGTAACGGCAATATTGCATGCAATTTTTTATTTCACTAGATATGTCTCCCCTCAGCTAGCTCGCATTCTCAGTTTGATGAGTTTGTGAGTACGATTTAAATCAGTCACACATTTGTTTTGATAGGTTATTGAGTCAAATATTGGACCCAGGTATGTTAAGTATTCTAGTCAGTGTCTTACATGTTTTGAGTATGGTTAATTACATTGTCACAGGTATAGTTTAGTGAGGGCTAGAAGGTAGGCAGTCCCATTTGTGGGATCCTACCCCCCCTCTGATATTTTGCCTTCCATTATTTCAACGCCATATGGTCTTTTTTCTCCCCCCTTCGTGTGTGTGTTACAGCATCCGGATAGCAAGATGATGCAGATCAACCTGACAGGCTTCCTGAATGGGAAGAATGCCCGGGAGTTCATGAGGGACCTGTGGCCCCTGCTGCTGAGCGCCCAGGAGAACATTGCTGGCATCCCCTCTGCTTTTCTGGAACAGAAGAAAGAGGAAATTAAACAGAGACAGGTGAGCTTTTCCCTGAGGTAACTTTGCCAAAATGTCTCTGTTAGCTGTAGGAAGGTCACTGGTCTGTGGAGTTGCTGACAGTCAGTAGAAAGTTCTAGTCTAGGCAGGAAAAGACTGGTGTAAATAATGCTGCATTCACATGGAATCAGGCAGACAGTAGACAGCAGAGAGACAATACTGTCTAGACAGCAGGGGAAAAACAAACAGATGAAATGGTACGATGGCAAAACAAGACAAATTGGGATATGTTGTAATGGTGATGTTGTGTTGTTTACAAAGAATGGCATTAAATGTATAAAAAAAAAAAATTTTGTGTATATTATTTTAAGCAGTTATTCTAGTAAAGCCCAGTAAATCGTCCAGACCGCCCGTGTTTCCTTCTCAAAACATCCATTTGCAAATTCTATTATGGAAGGTGGCAAAAAGTTCAAATATTTTAACTTTGAATGGCAGTGCCATTCACGGCCACCAGCTGGTATTCTCTGTTTGCCTCACCTAATTTTACCATCCTGCTCTTGTCCACTTAAAATGAGATCTGGTTTGTCATTTAGTGTCTGTGCTGTAAAATGCTTTAATCACTGGGGAGGATAATATGTCCTTTAAGAACCTAAGGCAGAAGCCCCGTTTACACTGTCTCTTCAGGGTGGAAATTTCAGGCTTTAGGCTGCTTTGTCATTCTGTATAAAATGTAGAATTGTGGAATGGGGAGGCAGAGTTGTCTCTGCTGTAAGCTGTTAGTGGGAATGAAACAATGTCTGTGTGAAAGGGACAGGTGGTAAGACAGGACCATAGATGAGGCGGGTGTGACGTTTTGATGAGGTGTTATGTGTGCGACCCACTACCAGGAGATTAAAATAGCAGCTGATAGTGGTTAGCAGCTAACTGAAAGAAGAAGAACAGTGGCTGAAAATGTCCACAAATGGGAAAACAATGAGGTCCAGGAGCTCTTTCACCTCTGAGCAGAGGATGAGAATAGCTGCTATAAAATGAGGATGGTAAATGATGGTTATTGCCATGGTACGCTGTTACTGGTTAGAAAGTGCTGCCTACACCTGTGTTATATGGCACAGTAGAGGCATATTGTCAAAAATCACACACTGGAGCAGCATGATGGCGCTGTTTGATTCTGTGTAAAAATACAAAGACTGCATATGGAAGGGACCTCGAAGTGGCCCTGTAGTGTTATCTCTAATAAGAGTTTAAGACGACAACATTGAACACAGTATTTGGCATCCCAGATGGTATTATTGTTGGTGTTTGGTATGTGATTGTTCCCCCCATTGTTCCCTTTCTGGTAGATTGAACAGGAGAAGCTAGCTTCACTGAAGAAGGTCGATGATGATAAGAAGGAAAAGGACAAGGACATCAGAGAGAGGGCACAGTCAAAAAGCCCAAGGAGGTAAGAGGAACATGTCTTCAGTATTGAAATCAGTGGACAGAAGTTGGGTTAGTATATTTAACCCAGAACATGCCAACTTACTGTTTGCTTCTTCTCTGTCCAGGCGGAAGACAAGGTCACCATCACCACGGCGAAGGTCACCAGTGAAGCGAGAAAGGAAACGTAGTGCCTCGCGCTCCCCAAGGCGCAAACCCAGTCCAGTTGGTAGCAGTTCACCCCCTCCGCCCCTGATGCAGCTGCCCACGAAACCTTTGGAGCAGCTTGTGGAGCCAGACACATTGGGAAGAGCCCTGTCAGAACCAGTCATCCAAGAAACTTCTTCCACCTGGTTTGTGGAATATTTGCCTTGCTTAAAACTTCCAATTTTGTTTTGGATTTGAAGTCAGTAGTTCTGTGACCTTAATGTAAGGTTTGGTTTCACATCTACTCGGTATTAGTTGTATTTGTGATAGTTTTTTGTATTTTGTGTTAGTTTGATTTGAGTACTTATTTTAAATTTCTTTCAGGGTTAGTTTGGGTTGACATTTTTTGTAGCAGTGCACTGGATCAAAAACAACAGCAATATTCATTAATATTTCTTTCAGTTTAATTTGGAAACATGTCGTGTTGTACTGCAGTTAAAAGTGAAACATGTTGAATTTTAACTTCTTTCTCTGCCCTGTAGTGACACAGTTGTGGAGGTGGTGAAAGCAGACGCAGTAACTGAAGTCAAAGAACCATCACCAGAGAAGATTCACAAGAAAGAGGAAAGGCCCAGGTCTCGGGAAAGGGAGAAGGACAGCAGGAGGGATAGACCTCATCACCGTTCTCGTTCTCATTCCCGCACTCGCAGGCGGCGCTCCCGTTCTAGGTAATTACTAACATTTGTATTTTAAAGTTATTATGATGCCCTCTTGTTCTTCAAAAGTCTTATGTTTAAATTTTCTCATGTATAAACAAGAACTTGAGTTTTTAATGACAGAAAAAAATTTTAAAGCTTCTCTTCCCTTCTCTCCCTGCCCTATTTCAGATCCTACTCCCCTCGCAGAAGACCAAGTCCAAGGAGGAGGATGTCTCCTCGTCGAAGGAGCCCCCCTAGACGCGGCCCTACCAGCTCCAGACACAGACATAGACGGTCCCCTGTCCGCAGGTCAGTGATGCAAAGAACAACCATTATGTCTTACAGGCTTTGTTTTCTCTATGCCTTTTTCTTGTTATTATTTTAGTATTTCACAAACCAACCACCACAACCATGTACAGTAGACCAGAAGATTTGGAACCAGCTTTGCCCTTCTAGAGTAAAAACTTTTAATGATGTTAATGTGTTTGTGTCCTGCAGGAGGCGCTCCCGTTCTGCTTCATCCTCTGGGAGCAGCTCCTCTGGCTCTCGCTCACCTAAAAAAGCAATGAAAAGAATATCTAACACACCACCCCGAAAACAGGTCCATCATCCTGATAACGCCATCAGCCCTGCAGGGAAGGACAGGCGGTCACCATCTCCACGGGCTAGACGGGGAAGAGGCTCTGCATCACCAGCCAGATCATCTGGTATGATCTTTATCATTTCTTCGTTGCTCTCCATAATTATGTATTTATCTTTGTGTCATACTGGCAACCATATGTTGCTTTTTTAAAACCTTGTGATGCTTAAATTACTTTGTAAATGAGGTTACAGAGAGCCAAATTATTCCTGTGCATTTAAAGCCAGTATTTTAAGAGCTATAGTAAAGGAGTGTGATTATCAGAAGTGCAATTTTTGGTGTCTTGTTTTTCAGGTTTAAAGCGAAAACAAGGAGGAAGGAGTGATTCTGCATCTGACAATGCAAAGCCCAGACCGTCTGATGGGTCTGATTCAGGTAAGCGTTATGTCTTGTCTGTTAAAGGATTATAAAGGCCTTTCACCTGACTGCCCACAAATTGTGGTGATCGGTCGAATGGAGTTCCCAGCCACTTCTGCTTGTCAGAAATGGGCACTTTTTTGCCCAGTCCATTTGCCCTTGGTGTCAGCAGGAAGGGCACAGTGGTGGACGTTAATTTACAATGCTTGATTTTTACAATATGTCCCATTACAAATTGCACAATTTTAATCATTGTGCCAGTGACATGAAAAGGATTGTTCGTGAAAATGCACTACAGGCTAACATTGCTAATCAAATGGTAGAAGCTTGGTCTTCCTGTGCAGAAAACAGTAGATTTCCAGAAATATATTCTGCCTTTAGCAACATAGTTTTTAAAATTTATTTATTTATTTATTTTAGACTGTCGCAAATGGATATTTTTAAATCTGTACCCCAGGACGGACCTCACTACAGTGATTCCATTTGTTAGGAAGCTTTGATAAGTCTGTGTGATAATCATGTAGTGGTCCCACTTAAAGTATCAATACAAACAGAATGAACAAAACCATAATAAAACAGGATTTACACAAACACAAGGGACAGTGTAAATATATGATCTATCTGCACTATGCCGTGTAAACACCTAATAAATACTCAACACACAAGGACACAAATATTTTTTTCTGTATTATCTAACTTTGCCATGGCAGTCTGTTTCACTGGTTCTGCTAACACTGATGAGACACTCAATGCTCTGCATTTCAGAGGAGGATAAAAATGAGAAAGGGGCAACAGCAGATTCGGTGCAGCAGCGACGTCAGTATCGCAGGCAGAATCGACAGTCGTCTTCAGGTTATAAGCGTTTTTATCCCCGTTCTGTCCTCTCCCATACCCAACCCCCCTTTCTCTCTCTAACCAAGTCTCTGTCCATGTCATCTTGCACTCATCGTCTCATGGACTTTTGAAGCTGTGCCCTAACCCCAACCTTGGTGTTTTTTCCCTCACCGCATACAGTTGAGGCTACAATTAAACAGTTGTTGATGTCCTTTGTGTGTTTGGTTTCAGATACGGGGTCTTCCTCCTCAGAAGACGAGGGGCCCAAGAGGCCAACAGCAGGGCCAGGTGCCAGAAATGGGGAAGTCAGGAGGAGACGTAGCCGTACGCCCTCCCCACGGAGACGACACAGGGACGCCTCTCCAAGGTCAGACACTTAGCACAGTACTTGCACATTTTTATCTTAAATGATTTAAATTGATATTTGGCAAAAATCTTAGTTCTGTGTTGTTCATATGTACTATTTGTTGTTTTGGTACCCAATCAGGAAAAGACGGTCTCCATCTCCTGGGCGCAGACGTCGCACCCCATCTCCCCCACGACGTCGCAGATCTCCCTCTCCTCCTAGACGAAGGTATAGCATGTTTATTTTATCTTGAGAGCTATTATTTGAATATTAGTAACTGACAATTCAAAACTTTTTTAACACTTACATTTGGTACTTCCCAGGTCTCCCTCCCCACCTCCCCGTCGTCGTTCTCCATCCCCCAGACGATATTCCCCCCCTATCCAGCGTCGCTACAGCCCCTCACCTTTGCCTCCACAGAAGAGGAAGATGTCTAGCTCTCCCACAAAACGCTCCTCTCCAGGGTCTAAGCGACGCCCCTCCAGGTCCCCCAAGCGCAGAAGCTCTCCTGCTCAAAGGAGACGCACATCTCCATCCTCATCTCCACCCAGACACAGGAGGAGCCCAATGTTGTCTTCTGTCAGGCAAAGCAGGGATACAAGATCCCCAGTCACAGCAGCCAGCCGCCTCTCCCCGTCCCCTGCAAACCGCAGTCGCACCATTAGGGGTTCCTCCAGTCCTCAGGGACGTTTTGAAACCTCAAGTACATCACCATCTAACCAGCGGAGACAGCAGTCCCCTTCACACAGCGGCAAACCCATCCGCAGAGTGTCCCGCACCCCAGAGCCACGCAACAACCAGAGGTAAGCATAACGATTGTGTCAGAATGATGCATTTTAATCATCTGTATTCTGTAACCTGCTGTGTACATGTGCCATCACTCTTTTGAATGTCACCTTTGTCCTCTCTGCAGACCATCTCCTAGTCCTCAGCCTATGAGGAGAGCTTCCTCCAGGTCCAGATCTGTTTCCCCTCCACCAGCAGCTCAGAAACGTCCGGCCCCTGCATCTGCCTCCCCCTCACCGTCTCGCTCAGCCAGTGGGTCTCCACCACCAGCCAAAAAAGCCAGCAGTGGTTCTGGCAGTCAATCCCCAAGCAAGGTTTGATATTTCAGCTTATTGACTAACACAGCTGTCTAAGATGGCTGCATATATCCATGTTCATGAGCTCAGTCTTAAATATTAAGAGTAGTTTTGGACTGTCTGCACAGCTGCATTTCAGAAAACAGTGATGTAGAAAAAAGTAACACTTTAAACATTATTCCTGTAACAGTGTTTAGTAGCATTTGTAATGATGTCCTCATAAAAAAATCCTCTTTGCTGTAATTGCAGAATTCAGATGTTGACAGCAGTGCAAAGAAAAAGAAGAAGAAGAAGGAAAAGAAACACAAGAAAGAAAAGAAACATAAGAAGCACAAGAAGCACAAGAAGGAGAAGAGTGGCGGCACTGTGACTGCAGATGGACAAGAAAACCAGGCTGTGGAGGAGGATGGAGACTCACGAAAGGTGATGTGTAGTTTCTGTTCTGTGATTTTTAGCTACCAAGGCCTTGTGCTTTCTTCTCAATATAGAACATAAAAGTTGTGGATATTATTGTTTCTTTCCATGCACCAACACTCTGTGTTTCTATTCAGAGGGCTGTACCACAAAATAAGCTCAACACAGCCAGGCTGTTTTTGCCTGAGCTGTCTGAACAAACTCTAAAGTCTCAGAGATAACAGGTACCACAAAGGTGGTTATCATCCTGCGCTGTTAACCCAGGCTTTCTTAGCACGTTCAGAAACGAGCCAAATGACGCATGCCGGCAATTTCAAGACATACAAAGAAACAGGAATAAAGATAAATATCCCCAATGAAACAGGCAGAGTATGCAGCTGAGTGCCCTGAAGATTGCACTGAGGCAAATGAAGATGATTAATTTAAATAATACAAAAACAAATGAATAGAAAACCAAATGACAATGTTAATCAATTAAGACATGTTAAAATAGACAGTCTGCTTAAGTTAATTTAAGTTTGTTTTGTTTTTTTGACAGATAAGACTTAAGAAGTGATTTAAAAGATGTCACTCACTCTGCAAGCCTCAGATAGTCAGGCAGGGAGTTCCAGAGCTGAGGGGCCTTGACTGCAAAAGCCCAGTCACCTTTAGTTTTAGCTGGGACTGAGGAACAGCCAGCAGAGCCCCCAGTCTCAGGATCTGAGGTTGCACAGCAGCATATCAACAATGTAGCTTGGAGCTAAAACATAAAGCGTCATGTTTTATAGTTTTTGTTAAAAGCTGGGCAGCTGAGCTTTGCACTGGCTGAAGGCCTGAAATGGCTTTCTGTCTCAACCCTGAATTCAATAAGTCACAATAATCTAACCAGGAAGAAATAAAAGCACAGCTAACTTTCTCAAGACTGAGCTGCTATGGAAAGGACTTGATTTGACCTGAGGTTAGACCTGCCACACAATCTATAATGGAGATCTAGTCCAGGTTAGAGCCACCTTCATAAGATGGACAACTCTGGCTTTCGACTCAACATACCTTGCTAACCCACTAATCTTGCTTTGTGGTATAGCCCTCTCAGGTGGCAGATGAGAGGAGATTATTTCATGCTGTTTTTTGTTTAGGAATCAGACAGTGAAGTAGAGGACAGCTTGGATGACCTGGAGAAGCACCTGAGAGAGAAGGCGCTGCGCTCCATGAGGAAGGCCCAGATGTCTCCATCACAGATGTCCTGAAAGCAAGGAGCTGTCTTGTTTTGAATTTTCCACTCACTATTGATGTTTGTCATCAACCTGGTTCAGCTTTAGAATGTACAAATTGTTAAATCTCGAGTCTTTTTTTTTTGTTTCCTTTTTACTGGTTTGGTACATTCTGAAGAGTGTGTTTCATTAAGAGCTTGATTTGTCAGTTAGTGTATTATCTTAACTGTAAAGAGGCTTGTGTTGTCCATAATTTTAAATTGTTGAGCAGGGAAACGGTTTCAGCTCAGAGGTTTGAGTTTGGCAGGTTTAAGATATTTTCCACAGCCTACAATAGATTCCATTGAGAAATGATTGCATGTGCAGTGATTGTCTCTGATGTGCATGAACCACTGACCTTATGGAGTGTAGACGAAAACCATACAATAACATACAGTAACACACTGTTACTATTGCCTTTATTAGTAGAAACAGTCGCACAGCTGTGTGGACTGTTGGAGGCCGTAACAGAATGTCTTGTCCCATATTGTAACTTAAGAGAGGTGTTTAGCGTCGTTTAACCTGCTGTTTTTTCTGACTTTAAATTTGTCTTGTTTTAAGACTAAAATGATCTGATGTGATACAGAGTACGCTTTAATTTTTTCAAACGGATGGATATGCAATTTTATGTTGACACCCCTGCACCAAGCTAATGTCTGTTGGACTGTTGTATGATTTGTATTTAGTACTCCTGGCTCTTGTCATCTTGTCATCCTTTCAGAATTAAAACCTTTTTATAGGACCTGTGTTGTCCTGAATGTTAATGTGAAGGTAGACGTCTTTTAATTCAACCATGAGATGACAACATCCTTTCTGCATAGCAATACGGTTGGTGGGTGTAGCTCAGTACAAAGAAAATAGTTCCTACATGAAAGTGCTTATAACAAGGTCTATGAATTATCTCATAACTGCGTCATGATTTCTGGAAAGAGACATTGTGGTTTAGTTTTTCAAATGTTATTTTTTGTTTGGCGCTTTGAGTGTCACAAAGCAAGTGCCATCTAATTTCGTTATATTGGAGAGAAAGCAGACAACTCTGGCCAATATCTCCAACACTCAGCAACTCACACTAAGACAATGCAGACTGATAAATAGTGGAGGTGTAGACTGGAGTCACATGACCTTAACCCAAGTCAGACACAAATTTAATGACCTTAAGTCTCAACAAAATAAAAAGACTTGCAGCTCAGCTGCAACACCAATAACCTGTGACTTCACTTGACTTGAAAATACTCGATACCTTCTCCAACCCCAAAGGTTAAAAAGTGTGATGGGTATGCCACAAATAAATGCAGTTACTTTTATTTCCTGAATCAATCTTCATTCTCAGCAGGTCGATACTTAATTCCCCAGATCCACTTTGTCAAACCCAATCTGACAGCATCCAATCAAGTTGCAGGAGAGAGCTGTGAAAAACTGCAGTATGCAGAACGTGTGGGTTTAAAAAACACATGGAGACGCAACAACTTATATCAAATTTGTCTTAACAAATAGAACATTTAAAAAGCATTAACTATTTCTGTAAATGTAATATACTGCATTACATTTGGTTTTTGGTTATAAAAGTTTATTATGACTTGTTTAGGATTCAAAACTCGAAGTTTAGAAATTGAGACTTAGGACTAGAATGCAAAGACGTGAGACTTATTTGTGACTTGCTAAACAATGGCTTAGTCCCACCTCAGATAAAAAGCACTGCAGGACAGAGGGACAATATGGATTTTTGATTTTGGGGTGAACTGTCCCTTTAAGGGAAACTTCAGTAATGTTTAACACAGCAGCTCCTGTCACAAGCAACCCAGTTTAATGAGCCAAGTCTTCAGAGGGAGGAAACTTCTTCCAAATACAAATATACATTTCCTAAATATTTGTATGCAACAATACAAATATGAACATAAAGCCCACACATTTTTGAAACGGCATTCCAAACATGTTTTTCCAGGGCAGATCTGATTGAGATGTTTTATCAGCTAAAACAAATGATATTAGACATTACACAAGCAGTTTTGATGACAGTATTGATAAGAATAAGTCTGTCATTTAGCCCAGCACTGAGTAAAGCATCTGCCTTCAGGGTTATGAGTGGGAAGTATTCAGAAAGATCGGAAGCAAGAGCAGAGGAAACCACGCAGTCCTTTTTATAGATAATTTTTAATGCGGTTGAGCACAGCCACTTCCTCATAAGCTTGTGGACTGTTTACTATGTGACTGTTGATAGCCAATCACAACAGGAGTTATTGTTACTGCTGAGTGTCTGGGACAATGAAAAGAGGTCATGGTGAGATGTGGCAGTTGTAGACATGATGTCACTTTTTACACAGTGAACCTCATGGTGAGCGTGCTGACAAATGAAATGCTCATTTGGAATAATGAGGCTGCTGTGATGTCAGATATCATGCAACCCTCTCAATTAAAACATTTGTCAAACTGCTTATGCCTTATATTGTACAGAAAGGATGTTGACTTAACAGATTTGAAACCTGCATGAACTGATTGTTTGGTCATTTGGAGGCAAAACTTGGGCTGTATCAACAACACTCACCCATTATAAGTTCAGTATATTGATAAATAGCAGGGGCTGTAAGAGTAATGAGCCAACAGAGAAAGGAGCAAATGTGTTTTAAACACTAGTCCAGGTTTAAATTTAACTAATTTAAACGACATTTTAGTTTGATATCATTTTCCTCTATGTTGACTAGGCCTACTGACTGTAGCCTATGACTATAAACACTGGCCATGTTTCTGCAGAATGGACAGACAGCCATAATCACACAAGTGTTTCAACATAGACTGTTAAACTGTAGGATGTAGTGTATGTGACAACATGCTCCAATAAGTATGGCCCAATAGATACTGATGACATTAAAACCACCAAGCGATATTAAAAACTGATGTGGTCATATTGTTCCCCTGAGAGGTGACGACACTGTAGGACCTCTGACTCCTAATTCATGCTGCTTTCAAATCCTAGTTTAAGTGTTGATACCAGCCACTGCTGTGGAAACACTGGTATTGTTGTCTTTTATAAAAAAAAAAAGTGGTGATATTTTTTTCTCATTATTTTAACTTTCTTAAGCTTAGACTAATAATTTCATACCTAACTTAAACTTTTAACCTTGTAGAAATATAAAAACAAATCCAAGCTGAGGACCCCAAAATGTTTTAATCTGACCATCAGTGAATTCAACCCCAGACATCAGGTTGAAATCCAAACTTTTCCCAAAAGTGGTAAATA
>JAPZEB010000007.1:22705274-22720174 GCA_029783705.1 Chaetodon striatus
ATTTTTTTTTTATTCAGTGAAAAGCGTCATAAAAAAAAAAAATTACCACACCTTTTTGTTCCTTTTGATGTAGGCCTATATGTCTTGGGTTTGAAATTGTTCACTCATTGTAACTGAAGGTGAATTTATGATTGAGTTACATCAATTTGACACTGCTGACAGCAGCGGAGAAAGGTACTTTTTAAAAAATTTGACAGCAACACGATGATTTAAATCAGGGGTGTCATGCAGCCTGCAGGTCAATTAAGTACACCAAAGGGTCCCATCCGGCACACTGGATGACAATAATGATGCACTTGTGAAGAGGGGTCAGGTTTCAGGATCAAGTTAAACAGTGAGTAGCCTACTTCATGTTAAAATGCTGCTTCAGAGGCTTTTCCACCATGACCAGAATACAGTTCTCTGGAGAAACGATTAATTATTGTGGTCACATTTAAAAGCATTGTCCATTGTGCAAAATATTGTCAATCAGAAGCTTCAGTGCAAAAGCGATTGTATCAGATTTCTATCTTAAAACAATATTTGTGTAACATATTGCTGAGGTACTACCTGCATTTTGTATTTATACAACTCTCAGGCTTGTTATTTAAAAAAAAAAAAAAAATCACCAAAATTATGCCAGAAACTGTGAAAACAGAAATTACCATTGAATTCTCAAATTTCCAGTTTCAACAAAGCAACAAAACAAGAAACATAAACAAATCTAAGCCTAAAATTGTAATATTTCATTAAATCACTATTCTATGTCTCATTTAAAGGCACAGTTTGTAAGATTTGGGGGGATTTCGTTCCATCTTTAGTTGAAGATTGCAACCAGTTTATCCACAGAGGTCTCTTCCTTTCCAAAACAAATGGACCAGGTGATTACAGCCAGTTAAATCACTAAATAAAGCAGTTTCACGTTACAAATCAGTGCTTCCTCTATGCTGTCCAGGATGTTGCAGACAGGCTGCTGACCCAGCACCTTTTGAAATGTGCTCATCTATTTTCTCCAATTACTTACAGTAATGTGTGCTCACTTAATTTCTGATTCAGATGTTCAGGAGGTTTTACTGGGAGCTGAACTGTCTGCAGAGGTCACCTCCTCTCCAAAACAAATGGACCCAGTAATTTATACTCGTAAATACACACAAGAAAGTTTTCCAAATGTAACCCAGAGTATTTAGAATAAATTACACCTTAGCTAATGGAATATGTTGCAAACTAAATTTAAGGGCATGTATTCAGTAATCTGTAGTGGAACACATTTTGAAAGTCACCCTCCTAACACTGGTTATCAAAGAACAAAGGTGAGCACACATGGCAAGTGCTGGGCGAGAAGCCTGTCTGCAACATGCCAAATAGCATAAAAGAAACACTCATTTGTAATGTGAAACTGCTTTATTCTGAGTTTTTACTGGTTTTCATCAATTGGTCTGTTTGTTTTGGAAAAGAGGAGACCTCTGCGGATAATTCGGCTCCTGATCAAAACCTCCCAAAACGATGAACACTGAAAGAATTTTTTATCAGGTGAACTTTCATCTGGTTGCAATCTGCAATCCTTACCACTAGGTGCCACTAAAGTCCCCTAAATCATATACAGTGTTTCTTTAAATAATTACATCTTTTGTCTGTTTCCCTCAAAAAAAGTTTGCAGGTACAAATTCAAATTTATCACATTATAAAATAAGATAACATATAGGCCTATAAAACTTTGTTTTAAAGCAGAGCTTTATCACAGACTGTTAAGACTACCCAGGAGCACTTGAGATCATTATGTGTCTGCAGCCGCTGAGCAGCTTTCAGGCATCCTCATCCTCCTCCCAACAAGAAGACTCCCCTCCTCAGACCCTCCCACATTTTTGTATGTGTGCGCCTCGGATGACATCACGGCTTTAAATATTCCCGTTGCTTCTTCCCACCCGTCCTCATCATCACTACTCAACCAGCAGAAAGTGCCTCACGGTTCAACGATGTTTATGTAGCTTAGCTTGCTTTAAGTTAAACAGCAACGTCGAAACAATTGTATCTGGCAGACACCGCTGCCTCCTTGTCCGCTTTGCTACATACACTTTTGTGCTTCCAGCACCAGGTCCTCCTTGGGGAGAAAAAGCGCCTACTGGGCTTCAGTGCGGAAAAAGAGAGGAGGAGAAGAGGACCGAGCTAACTCGGGCGTGGTAGCAAGAAAAAAACTCATCTTTGTTAGCAAAACTTCAGAAAGTAGCAGCCACAATGTCGCTGTCGGTACCGCAGAACGGAGTAAAGGCGGATAACGAGCCCGTTATCGAGCTGTTTGTGAAGGTAAGACCGCAGCACAAGTCGCATGGGAGAAGTTTTTCATTTTTAGTAACTTAGATAAACCTACACCAGTGTATTGTGATACTAAATGCTTTATTTTTTGCCGTGGAAATGAAAGTAATGCCCGCTTTTCTTTCTACAAATTGGTTTTTTGTTTAGCTAAGACCATTGAAGCTAGCTATACGTTAACATTTCACTCTGAAGGCTTTCTTATAATTAATAACGCTAAAAGAAGATTTCATGTCGCTTTCAGTTTAATTTTTAGGTTTATGATCCATAACCCTCTCTGCCACTGTGGCCATGTGGAGCCTGCAGTGTCACAAGCAGGGCGGATGCAGCTTTCCTCCCATCGTGGGGAAAGAGGAGCCTGCCATGCTGAAACACTGGGCGCTAACTCGTTAACATAAAGCTCAGTAGTAACGTTAGTGGACCCTAACAGCAGATTCAACACTCCCAACATGTGCTCGCTTGTTGCATTTGTATTTTCATGCTTATGAGTTGATATCTTCCCAGAGTGATGGATTATGTTGAACGTGCTTATATTCTTTATATACAGCCATACGTCGATACTGCAGTAGCCATTTGAATGTGAAGTTTGGTGTTTTGGTCACCTTGTTATCTCTGTCTGCTATTTAAGATCTCTGAGAGACAGACTAGTTTGGTGGTGCTATTGCTATGCACAGTTTTCCAAGTTTACTTCACTAACAGAGTCCTAAAGAGAATTGTTGGCTATTTCTACTGTATTTTACAGGCATTTGCCATCCATGGTGTTCTGAGCACTGGTTTATGTCATACAAGTGTTGGTTTTACTTTCTAGAGAGCAAAGTTCATCAAATTTAAATACGATGATAGACTAGGGAGCTGGTTGGGTGGTCTTCAGATAATTATTTTTTATATCATCAACTCAACAGCAAATCTGTGCCCTCCCTAAAACTGTGATCATGTATGAGCTTGTCTCTGCCTCTGCAGAGGATGGAGATGGTTGAGTTGTGAATGGCTGTTTTCCTTTCTTTAGTCTGCTGCTTTGCAGGGCGGGAAAATGGCAGAGGAAAAAAAAGGGGGAGCCTGTGGCTGAGGACAGGGGGAGTAGGAGGGAGCTGTGGTGGGGTCCTGTTTGGAAGAGGGGTGTGGGTGATGGTTTAGTGGGGTGTTACTGACCAGAGGAGTGAACACTCTATGGTAATGGTGGATGGTTACAGGCTGAAAAACATTTGTAAGTGCTACAGATGGAAGTAATTATTTATGGTAGGCCAAAGAAAAAAGAGCATTATCTGCAAATCTTATTTAAATTTAATCAAATGATGCATTTGTAACCATGTGTACCTGCCCACTGACTTTGGCTGGAATACAGTTAGCTCAGGCCTGTATAAGTTGAACTCATTAGTTTCAGTAACTCTGAATTAGTCATCCAGTTTTTCTGATTCAGTAGAAACACAAAAACCTCTCTGTCCTGCTTGTATTGTTCCCGTTAACTCCTTAAAGAGAAGCCTTTGTAGTCAGGCATTGATGGGGCTGAGCAGGCCCTCAGTGAAGCAGCAGACCAAATGAAAACAAACTGGCCAGCACCATTTCTCTTAACTACCTCTCCTAGTCTACAGGAGGGGTTACATCATACCCAGGCCTGGAAGGTTTACACATGTGGCCAACTCTTCCCTCTCATCCCCTCCTTCCTTGGACCTTGTTGCCTGTTGTGTACAGAAGTTTCTTCTATTCTGTGTCTGTGTGCTTGTGTGTGAGATAGCCTTTCGTCTCTATGGCCCCTGCATTGGTCTGTGTAATGTGTGCCAGCATCTGACATGTCCACATCTATTATTGAGGCCGTTATTCTCACTGTGCTGTGTTAAACACAGTCATGGGAGACAATGGCAGGCATGCCGGTTGCCATAGGCACACTGCTGCGAGCTGGGCCTCTGGGAACAGCTGATAACGAACTGAGTGTGCTCTCCACACACAGCAGTGTCAGATCTGTTAGGGTACCGACACATATCAAAGCTGAGTAATTATGCTTTTACAACACAAGTTGTCTGTAAAAATTTAGCAGTGACAACATGGTTTACCCATTAGAAGTAGCTGACGGTGCCAGTTTAGAGATACTTTGATGATCTTGCAACTTTTCTACCTGTAGTGTTTATAGTTACAGTTGCCACATCGTTATGGGAACACTTCACACTGTGCTCATCTTTGAGGGTGTGGACACGAAGTTTGTCATTGTCAAGTTTATATTGCTCTCGATTGCAAATGAGCATTATATAATGACTTTGTAAGAGGAAGGATCGACCCTTGACCTTGACACAGTGCAGCAGATTAGATATTGTTCAGCACACATGAGTAGTTATCTGTGCTGCTGTGCTGTAGAGGGTGACTTCCTAGCATACACCCATGTCTGTGTCACTTGGCACTTCAACACATCACATGGCTACATTGGTAATATGAAACCCTAAATCTGATGTATTAATGTGCTGTGATAGTTGGGAAATGTATTACTCTGATGTGAAGCAGAAATGGATGAGAGAGTGCAGCTGCATATAATTATGTAGCATTACTGAGTATTTGAAATCTCTCCTCTCTAAACCGAGGCCCATCCATCCGTCTCTATTGATCGCAGCGCTACCTGATTGAATCAGTGATTTCCTTTAGAACTGTCTTGTGTTACCTCTGCAGGATGGTGAAAGAGATTCACTGTTGTTTATGTGCACAACTGTTTGTTTTCATTCAGTTTTTAACAGCTTTACAAAGCTGCATAGTGAGTCATTCTCCACCAGCGTATGACTTGACTGTATGACGTTGAGCAGAATATAGATGAGTCTAGAGAAGCAGACAGGCTCCTCTTGTGTATGCATCTCTTGGCTGCAAGTGTGCCAAGGTCACACTACCGGTTACAAAACCTTCTGCTGCCTCCAGACTTCCATACTCTTGCCAGCAGTGAGAGCAGAGCCAGTAAACATGTTGGAGAAGTGCTTTCAAGTCTGCAGCCTGTCTGTGTTTGTGTATGTCCTCCAGGACAATTCCAGGGGAACCATGGAAATGTGCAACATGCCAGATACAGGTCCCAACAAAGCAGCACCTCTGTAGTGATGATCATCAGGGTCTACACTCTTCAGAAAAAAATAATACTCAACAGTCAACTCACATCACAAGGCCCCCTCAGATTTAAGCCTTTCCTCCCAAGACATGAGAAAAGATCTTACGGTTTATGTGTTGCACCCTGAACTCTTAGTAGACATGACTGTGTTCTTTTAAGTTTATTCTAAAGGCCTTGGGAAGAGCTGCATGTGTCATTGTACTATCAGTTGCAACATGTGACAGTCAGACGTGTGCCTTGTGATGTGCTATTTTATGAAAACACAGTGACCTTTTTCAGCAGCTAATGTGCTCTAGTCAATGCTGTCGCATGAAATTACATGCAAGGAAGTTTGCTCCCCCACCCTTGGGTGGTATTCAAGGCAATTGTGTACTGTTTCTTTTATAGGAAAATCAATGGAGCAGTTTATTTTTCCCAAGCATATGGCAATGCTGCAGTCAGCATCATGAGTTAGGGGACAAAGATTAATGACTTGTTACTGTTGTAGAGTGCTGTGCTGTTGCTGAGAGCTGTTGTTTCTGCAGCACCTGGCCTGTCACTGCTTCTTCATTGTAACTGTCTGGTTGACTGATTCTGGACACTGGCCTAATCGATCTGGCAGTGTGTTATTACACCAGTTTGAATAGGACTTTTCCAATCACTTGGGTTTTTTTTTGTGGCGCAGCATGTTCTAAAGTCCATTTCATTTCATAATCTTGTCATCAGTAGAATATAGGCCGGGTTGTTCTTGGTTGTTTCTGAATAAATATGTGCTGTATAAAGTCATGTTGTGCCAACATATCCTTAGGAAAAGCTTCGTTCGCCCTGTTAGGAGGAGGAAGTGCTTGTCTCATTTGTGCTGCCTGACCAGGAAGCCAGTGGCTAATGAGGCATTTCTCCTATAAGCTCATGGACAGGAAGTGAGGCCACCCTAGAATAACACGGATCTGAGACTTCGAAGGTTTGATCCCAAAAGAGAGTCTTGCTGTGTTTTACTTGTTAACTATAAAGCTGTTCAAGTTACTGTTGCAATTATAGCCTAACCAGATCAGGACGCAGAGGAAAATGAGCCTCTGACTCAACCTCTGTCTCTCTGTTACATCATCCTACTTTCAGAGGAGGTGTGTGACCCCTTAAATGAGGAGAATCTGCCTTGCTTGCACATGTAACTCAATCATTCTTAACATGATCTAGTCTGCTTGTGTTTCACGTGCCATCAGAGCCAGTTGAGGTGTATATAATCCAAAGTGTAGTACGTGGAGGGTAAGATGACAGGGGCATCTTACTTGACTCATCATTACTCCTTTAAGGTACAGAGTATAGCGTCCCAAATACCCATCTAGGCTTTCTTTGTCTTTGAAACCCTGGCAAAGGAAGACTAGTGGAGCACTTTACTTGTTAAGGTTAACATTCCAGTCATGGCTGCACTGTAAGGGCTAAAAGTGATGATTCATTATATCATTATAGCTGAAATGACTTCAACCCGATAATTTAACCGCATCATTTAGGCTAGTCACATTGCCACTATTTTTACTACATTAGAAATCCCAAACATGTCAGTACTGGTCTGTTATGCCACTTGATATCATACATGAGGTAATATGATACATAAATGTACAGTCTACACTCATGCAAACCTAAAGGCTTGTGCGTGAGCTGTTCCTCAATTGTTTTACATGTTTGATTTTTATGATGTGGAAAGCCAGGCAGCATGTTTGTCCCAGATTGTTAAAGAAAAATAACTCAATTGCATGTCAGCGTGGACGCAACTGGCGAGTGGCCAGAGAGAGACGCACTGTCTGCTCAAAATTACTGATCAGGCCAGTATTTGTGTGGCCACGGGGCAGGCTTTTGCTGCCATGCATATCTGGCATGTGTGGTAACAGCATGGTGGCATTGTGTCGGTGCCAAAGGGTGGTTCACAGCTGTCTAGACGAGAGATGCGTCCTGAGGGAATTGCTCCAGGGTACATTTGGGTTCAAAATGAGTGCTTTTTGTCCATGCACAGAGAAACTGAATTTTTAGGATGTTTTAGATACTTTTTTGACTGATGAGAGTCATGGAGGCCAGTTTCCCATGTTATTTCCTATGCAAATGTAAGGAAAAACAGGGAGGTGTGGGTTTTGCGTATGCGGGTGTGCGAATGTGAATACATGAGTCTGCCCTAGTCATCAGCCAGGGGTCTATGAATGTACAAGTGGATGGAGAGTTGGAGCTATTGCAGACCTCAGTATGCAGCACCGTGTTTGTCTTGGACACTTGAAACAACAGTGAGAGCGGAGGGTGATTGTTGGTTCATGCTGAGCTCCCACATGGCTGTCTGTTTGTTTTTCCGTCATTTTGGATCTGTATTACTCATCACCAAACACCCGTCCTCTGCCTCTAGAAACCTTAACTGGCTATTTGTCTTATCTCTTCCACACTGAGTCTAAATACAGTAGTTATAACATTTGTGACTTGGCTTACATCATTGCTATAGTATGGTTATTCAGTAAGCCTCTTTGAGACTTAAGTCTCCAACTTTCCACAGAAACTGGTGGTACTTAGACAGTGCTCCCGTGCTCCAGCACAGTAGGCCTGTGTCTGTCTGGAAGTCTCGAGGTTTCCACTGAATGATGTCATCCTGAGTCAGAGCCACACCAAGGATATGATGACGTTTCCATATTCCAGCTAGATCTGACTCCCCTGTACACTCATCCTATGAGCTTGGTCAGACTCAAGGACTCAGGCCCACCAAGTCAAGCCCGAGTCGTTCAGACATGGGGCCAAAATACCTTTTTGGTGATGTCTGAAATCTGCCCATAGGACTGAGTATTGAAAACTTAGAGCCGATGTGGCATTTAGATGCTTGGTTGAATTTGTACTTTGTTGTGATCATACGGGTTCTGCTTTAAATCATAATTTTGCCAGTTTTTTGTTTTGTTTTGTTTTTTGCTCACCCAAAGTTCTGGAAAGGCTGCTTGCTGTTCAGACAATGACTATTTGAGAAGAAGTTCACCCTCTTTTGTAATATATGAATAAGTGTTTTGTAAAAAAAAAAACCAACAAAAAAAAAACATGGCTGTATTCCTTAAAGGAAGTTAAAATATTTAGAAAACTGTGTTGATTTGGTATTGGTTCTGAAACTGGTTATCATGTTTGCATGAGTATCGAAAATTTTAAATGACACCCAGCCAGTCCTGTAACTAACAATAGAGTTTCTCACACATTCATTTATTTGTGGCGGCCTGGCACGTAATCAACATCTGGCCCACCACAAATTGATTTTTATATTTTTTGAGTGGACTGATTATTTGGAGTGCTGTTGAGTATAATTGCACCACATTCTTGGAGCACACAGGATACTTTGGGCACAGATGGAGCAACAGAACCTCAGGTGCAGTAAAAGTGAAACTTCACCATTCATTGTGTGGTCTAAAAGGTTGCTTTTAAGCACCTCTGCAGGCCCTGCTCCTGTCATCCGTCAATCTGATCAGTTCTGATTGGATCGACTGATCAGTTATTCACCATGTGACTCAAACTCCACAAACTGCCGCTGAGGGGAGAAAACAGCATTAGGGGTTCCGCCTGCGCTGCGTTCATGGACCCTCATAAACGTCTAAATTCAAAGACAGAATGATATAAAGGGACACACAAAAAAACAAGTCAGCGACTGCCACACATACATTCTTATTCTGTAGGAAACACTGAACGAACGATAATAACGATCATCATCATCATCACTACCACATAAGGATAATGGAAAGACCTATATTTTCGAAAATCCTCTCATATACCACTAAAACATTTTTACGCTCTCATGAGGTGGTTTTTCAGACGTATCGATGTAAAAGTGTATTGCAAAAGTATAATGGAAACACTTTTTTTCGTATTTACACGTCACCGGGGTCAGCAGACATGACGTAGGGGGTCACGCGACCAGTTCATTTCGAGGAAGATGTAGGAGACGGAGTTATTATTAACAGTTATTTGTGATTAAAAATGTCACAGTTATCTTGGATAGCAAACAAACGTAGTGGCTGCTGAGATCAGTGTCATGAGATGCATAGCGCTTTCGGCCATCTTCCTCAAAGTGAAGTCTTGCGGGACGGATGAGAGTTTACGAGAATTACGGCTAGTTCACAAAACACTGTTCAATGGAAACACCTGCAAGTGAACTTTGTTGAAATTTCAGAAATATAGCTTTTATTTTGTGAACAACTGTAATGGAAACGCGACTTCTAGCCTGGTTGCGTTTGTCCTTAGGCCTGAAATTCTGAATACTTGTCTTTGCTCAGATATGTAAACACTGAAAATATATCACCAGCTTGAATCTAAAAATGTTGTCCGTGGCCTCCAAAAACTCTTGTCTTTCTTAGTCTGTAATTCATGCCGACAACCTGGTTCTTCTGTCTTGGCAAACTTCCTACCTTGCTGACATGGCCTTAGATAAGGCATCAAATTATTCCAGGTATTAGGCTATTTTTCTGTAGCATACCTTGACCTCCGACCAGCCTTTGGAGTCGAACAAACTAAGTACAGGTGTCATAAAACGTATTCTCTCAACCTGATTCTGTCCAGCAGTGTCAACGAAGACCACCTTGGGCAGAGTAACCCTGTCTAAAACATCCAGCTTTGGGTCTAATTGCTCAGTCTAGTTACAGTCCTTACCCCAGTCCAGACTGTATACTTGTCCAGCAAACAGGGAGAGGCGTTGCCATGACGTTACCATGGCTGCCCACTCTCAAACGGACATTCCTGCTGTGTGTCAGAGCAGGACAGGAGGAGGAAAGCTGTAGCGCTTGTTACATCGTCAGTTCCTTATTCGGTCAAAGTGTGGCTTGAACTTGCTGAGCAGCCCACCCAATTTAGAATATGAAGTGAGCTGGGGAGGGGAAGGCACGGCAGCCATGTTACTAAAATTAGGCTGTGAGCAGAGACTGGGAGGACTGTGCTCAGCCTGAGCAGGATCCATTGTCCCTGAACTCTGACTACTGTAACTGTGGTCTCACATCACCAGTCTAAAAAAAGGAAACTTCTGTCTTAAAGAAATATCTTGGTAGAAATATCTGTAAACAATTGAGAAGAATGGAGAATAAAAGAGATAGTTGAATAGCTCTTCCATTTTACGTGCTTGCTCGTAAATTGTTATAGGACTGGACCTGTGAAGAGGAGACCTTTTGTGCCTGTTGGAAGTGCACATAGCTTCAAGTGGTCATATTATGTTCAAGCTAGTCTGATGAGGTCTAGCATCATTCTCATTACTCTTGACATGTGTTAAGTTGGTCATTACATCAGTGGCTACATGACTTCAGTCATAAAGGAAGTGATAAAGATGTATGATCACCACATTGTGTGAGTGTGTGTGTCTGTGTGTTTTAAAAAGAAAGTGTTTTAAAGACATCACTGGTCCCTTTGCTGACTGAGGTCTCATTGTTCTGCTGTGGGGCCACGCTGTCCTGGACACAGACTTCTAGATAACATCCGACTCGAGCATGACTCACACCCTCCACTGGGCAGCTGTGTGTGTTTGGCATTAAATAAACAAGCATCTGTTGACACATGGTCTGTCCATTGAGCCTAAATAAAACTTGAGGGTCTGCTAGCAGTAGTCAGCTGTCTTTGCTTCTGTGCCACAGACATTATAACCGTTTACCATCCGGGGAAATCTCTGTACCAATCTCTGTGAAAGATGGTGCAACCGTCTGTAAGATGTGAGTCATTTTTGACACAGGAGGCAAAATAGCAGGCTACACACTGGGTACTATTAGTGTTCCCGTGAATGCTGCTTGTATTTGGAATCGAGTCACCGCTTTACTTCTTGGAAAAAGGGAAACTTTTTCAACTGATGTGCCTTGCCTTATAAGGGCCCACTCAAAATAATTCCCTTCCTTGCTTATGTGTTTTATTGGGGTGTTTCTTTTCCCCGGTTGCTAACTGGTGACGTGCCTACAGCTCTACAAACAAAAAGTGCTTTGTGTTGTTGCTGTATAGAAGGTTCTCCAGAAGCCCTTTTCTGAATGTCACACAATTACAGTGGCACTCTGGAACGTGTTAGCAGGGTGGAGGAGGACAGTGTGTGGAGGGATGTCCTAAACTTTTACACTCATTTTGGGCCATTCTTATCAAAATCTTTTGATTTTCATTAGGCCACTGAGGTTCTTCTCTAAGGTGCTACCCTGAAGTGTTATTTAGCACAGTTATTGCAGAAAACCACCAAACTTGAATCTATACAGGGAAACAACGGTGCAGCACTTTATGTCACAGGCAGCGGAAATGCAGCTCCACCAGCATCATCACTTAAACTAAACAAAGCACCCTCTTCGGCGGGAGTAACAGGACATTTCTGGAATAGTTTCTCCCTCCTCCCCAAATGCCCAGCCCCCCACCCCTTGATTCTACAGAGGGGCCCAGGATAAGGGGAGAAGGATAAAGGGGGAAGGATGAAGAAACAAGCAGCCTGCCAAACAGCACACAGACTCTGAAGCTTGCTATCTTTCTGTTCCTCCCACTTAAAGCATTTATTACTGCTTGTTCTCCTTAATGTCTATGATGATCCCTAGTTTCCCCCCTATTTACTGTAATATCTCTCTTACTAGCTGTCTGTTCCTGTCTTTCTGCGGCAGATCCCTGCTGTCAGTGTCTTGGCAGAGATCTGCAGTTTGCTCTGCTGCAGACTCCAGAGGGTAGGAGTACTGCCATGGCTTTGAGGACAGACTGAGGAAGAAAGAAAAGTGCGAAATGTCTTTCTCAGCTGTCGAGGCCTTCTTCTTGGCCACTTGAGACACAGAACTTGGGCTTTAAAAGCAGCTCATTGTGTTGAAATGCAGTAAACATCTTGTGATTTACAAATGGCATTGTGTTGTATGGTTTGCATTTTTGTCACTTAAAGGGAACTCACTTCAGACTGTTCACCTGTGAATTGGTAATCCCCTTCACACTGTGTGCTCTGCTTTCCATGTCATATGTATCTGGCCATTGCCATGGGAACAGTTGCTGTGCTGCATTGCCACCCTTGATCCAGAACTGAATGGCTCTCTGTAGGTGTAGCGCTGTGGGGGAAATGGAGTAATCATCCCATTGATGTCTTTCTGATCCGCTAAGGATCAGCTAATGCTAGTCTAGTCCAGTGATGGCCATGAACCATGATACCCCCCAACACTTCATGTCTGAAGCTTTATTGTATAATTAAATCATGTAAGGTGAAAAGTGGACTTTCATTTGCTGAACAAAGGCAGTGATCTAATCCAAGCTTTTCAGATATTGAATTCAGAGGGAGGGAAGAGGGAGAGGACAGCCGCAGTACAATGGGAGCCGGCAGGCAGATCAAACCGAGCCATCCCACTGGGCGTCACACAGAGGACAACAGCAGCCAGCCTGTCCGCACCAGCAAGGAGCTGCTGGACTGACTGAACACTCAAGAACAAAGTCCACTATTGAAGACAGTGCAGAACCCACATCTAAGATAGTATTTTGTTAAGATGGTGGTTGAGTAAAACTGATCTGAATCTTATTTTCATTCAGTGCTCTTTGCAAGCCTGTGGAAAAACAGTTGATTTGTGCAGGCTACAGCTTTTGCATTACACATACTTTGCATATCACCTCTGCAGCATGGATGCAGATGAAAATGGGGAACAGGCTCCTCTACAGTAATACGCTGAATGAAGAGGTGCATTCCAGAGCGCCGATATTTGAATGACCTCCACGCTTGTCCTTGTGAATAGATGAATAAGGTGCATTCTTTTTTGGCCTGCCTTGCCTGGATAATGGCATACCTCAACAGGCTTGGTATCCACAGAGCCACATAGCTTTGCATTAGGTCTATGATAAAGGCAATGATATACGTCTGGTGGTGAATTTAAGAAGTGAATAAAAAAGGAGCAAAGAAGAACAAGATTGGATTTCAGTTTCACAGTGATTACTCAGTTTTGCCATTACGTGATCTAACTAAAAATTAACTAGGGTTTTCTTGGAGCACACATTACTGCGCACAGTCAGCATGGCAGATTTCATTAAGATAACTGCGCCAAGCCCAGTTAATCAAATGTAATGCTTATTATGCCCTCTGATGTAGAATCCAAACCATATTTGTCCTCTGCTACACCCTCCTCACTCCATACACGGCTGTAATTTAGAGAGTTGGAGAAAGAAAGGAGAGCGCGTGACAAAGAGATGGATGGTTGTTGGGAAGGCAGGCGATATCTCTGAGAGTTTGCAGCACCCTCCCATAGCCTCTCTGTTTACTGCTGTGTTTGTGTGTGGTGGTGAGAAAGAAATCACTGCTATTGTTACTTTTTCTCATCCTCTGTGGAGTGATCAGGCTGTTCTGTCAGTGCTTCAGCTTCAAAAAGAAAATTAGCCTGCTGGGTTTCCCAATTTTGGTCTGGTGCTAACCGATGAGAGTCCGTCATTAATTTGGAGGACACGCGCCTCGTCCATTGATACAATTCCCAGCGCCACTGCTCAGTCTTGTGTTTGTGCAGTCTAGCAAAAGAGGAAACAAGAGGCGGTCCAGGTCTTAATCACTCCAGAAGTTTCCTCTTACACTTAGACAGTAGTTCTGCAGATTAATGGAGGGGAAGTGTGCTGAAGTATTTAAGACAAGGGGGTCAGTTCTCCACTCTCTCCCTCCTACTTAAACCTTTTCGAGGGCAGCCTGTAATGTTTATGAAAGAGTCATTGTCTGACATGGGCCCTCTCTGGGTGAGTGCACTAAAATGCCCCGGGCCATAAAGGTTGATGTGATCTCTGTCGAGATTGTCGAGTTGTTTCGGTCTCAGCCCTAACCCAAGTGCTGTCAGTGGTAGAAACCTCTTACAGATGTCAGAGCCTTGTCTGCTATCTTGCAATATTTTAATCTTGGACTTTTCCACCCAGTGCTGTATGTTCTCCATAAGCTTTAAACTGGTGCCATCGTTTGTGTACTTTTCAAGAATGGTACCTGAAACATATTTCTGATAGATAATCTCATCTTACTTTGCTATCTGTGTGTTTATTCAAGGCGGGAAGCGATGGAGAGAGCATCGGGAACTGCCCCTTCTCCCAGAGGCTCTTCATGATCCTGTGGCTGAAAGGAGTCGTCTTCAACGTCACCACAGTCGACCTCAAGAGGTGAGTCCTACTCTCATTCACCACCCTCCCCTCTTCCTCCTCTTCATTATCTCCCTCTTCTGCAGATTGTCCTCCTTTTATTGGCTATTCAAACAGGGTTGAAAAAAGTCCTCTTTTTCTTCCTTTGATAGCCTGCTCCTGCTTTTCTGGGCGTTTCCACAAAGGTCTTAGCAGCTCTGTATCGCTTTGATCCCGCCCCACCTCTGACACGCTTGCTGCTTCCCCACTGCTTATTTGGTTTTCCCATGACCCTTTCTCAGGCCGGAGAAAATCAGAGGAAAATAAACACACAGGCTCCGAAGAGGCTATTTAAGGTTCCGCTCACTTCCTGTCCAAATTTTGGTGGCCAACATGTTATTTTTCACCACAGGCATCAAAAATGAATGATCCTCTGCAATTCTGACTGCAAGTGAATGTGCTTTCCCACGTGTATTCCAGTACCAGAAGATCTTTACCAAAACCCACTATGTTT
>JAPZEB010000007.1:22779561-22795975 GCA_029783705.1 Chaetodon striatus
CACACAGGCCTGCTGATATGTGATTTTTTTTTTTTTTTTTTTTTTTTTTTTACAGCAATTTAACACAACAGTTAAGATGAATACTCTGTATTAGACTGTGAGGATTTTGGTAGCGCGGATTGTTCGACAAATCGCCCCGGGACTTGAATTGCGAGGTGGTTTTTCATCCATCCCTCAGATTTACTGTACACCACGTGGATAATTATTTGTGTTCCTCAGGATTAAGAAAATTATAGTCACATCGACTGTTCACAGTGACGCAGGCCAGATGTTTCGGATGACACCCATGGACGTCAGTTGGCAAAGTGTGGGCACTCGCCGTAAATGATTCCAGATCTGCACTTTTTAATCTTTGTAATACACAACAGAGATCAGAAAAATATTTCAAAAGCTGTATTTTAAGGAGTAAGCGTTTCCTATGTATGCGTCTGTGCAACATATCTGGTGACCTAGACGTTTAATATTTTTCACATTCAGTAAAAAAATAATAATATGCTGTCAGTTGTAAGTCGTTATCCACTTAGACGCAGAAATATGATCCATTATATTATTATAAGCGCGTTTCCAAATGTTGCTGCAAATGGCATTACAAGCAGTTCTCTCACTGTGTGTGTGCAGGCCTGTGTATGTGTGTGTGTGTATATGTGTGTGTGTGTGAGAGAGAGAGTTTCAGCTCACCTCGCCCGCTCCTGCCCACGAAGCGCAGGTCGTTAAAACGGGCCACCTGGTTCTTCATCACGGCGGAGGCGTTCCTCAGCTCGGCCGAGTAGTTCTCGTCGTTCCCGGCCATCACGGTGACCAGAGTCCCGTCAGGGACATCACCGAGAGCCACGACCTGCGCACGAAAAGGCGGGCGGTCACTCTGGGTCACCATACCAAATGTACACACCGCGCGTAAAACCGCATCCGACTCCCGTAATAATAATAAGCAGGGATACTGTCACAGTTTCAGCAGTATGTCAGCAGTAAAAACACGACATAAATCATAAAGATGAGAGGTTTCATTAAGCAGACACCCTCCAGGGTAGACTAAGACATTTAAATATCTTATATTATTGTACATGCGTTTCATCATCTACTCTATTACAGTTATTTATTTTACTTGTGTTCTCATCGGATCTGATCCAAATACATGATTTACACAATGCAAGGTTTAATATGGACACAGGCCACAAATATTTCCCTTTAAAGCATCTAAATATATATATAATACAGAAGAATATAATAATAAAAATGAGCTAAGATATTTTTACTCAGACGTCTTGTAATTTAAGACCTCTCATCTGCAATATTTTCTGGCCAGAACTAAGGTGTTATTAATCTGGATGGTGTAGTTTGTAACCAATAAAAGCAGATCTTACCTAATATTTTGATACACAAATGCAAAATGCAGAAACCAAAAAGCACAACTAGCAGAGCCCACTCTTATTTATAGGAATTCATGCAATTAAATTACCCTTTTAAAAAATGTATGTAGTGGGTCTTAAATCATTTTTAACAGTCCGACTCATTCAGTTAGAATATCGCAGTGTGCGTCATTTGAATAAAAATATAATAAAGTAAAATAAGAGGCCATTGTGTCTTGCCTTGAAAGCCACGGGAAGCGTCTTGTTGCACCTCCAGTGAGACGGGAGGACGGAGCAGAGGAAGTTGGGGCTGTCAGTCCTGACCAGCTCGCCGGCGTGGTCCGCCAGGACATCAACCACGTTCCTGGTGTCCGGTCTTGACCTGAGGGGCCCCGGGGTGGCCATGGCCCCGTTGCCGTCTCCAAGCTTACTGCAGGGGAAGGACGTGGAGGGCGGCGTGAACCGTCTGGTGGTGGGCGGCTCTACGGGAATATGCATCACAACAGTTTGGGTCAGTGCCACCTGGCCGGGTTGTATCAGAAGAGCAGGACTCTTTTGGAGGAGAAAAACAGTTTTTTTTAAATTTCTTTTCCCTCCAGACGCTGGCGGTCTCAGGAGTCCACTGTGGAAGCGCAAAGGATGGAGGCGAGAGCGCACAAGTCTGAGAGCCTCGCTACCTTAACAGAAACAATAAACTGTGATGACTGCGTGCTAGATCATCCGCACAGGATGTGTCAGCCTGAGGAACATCAGGGTTGCTCTGTTTTTCACTAACTTCAGCAAAAACGCACACACAAAGTCTCCCAAAGTCTCTCACAGCGCTGAACTTGTGTGTTGTATCGGCGCTCTTATCTGTCGCACACTTGATGGACAGTTTCAGCCGCGTGTATACGATATATCAACAGCACAAACTACTTGAGCTCTCACTTTGAAATCTCAAATCAGTCAGTGGATCTTCTAAATAAATTATGGTCGATCAGTGAAAATCAGTTGGCAGTAATCGGGTAATCCAGCCGTGATGCAAAGAGTTAGACAGTCCAGCTGACTGGCTCTCTGTAAGTTTAAAATGATCTCGACTAAACAGCCAAACTTTGCCAGACGCCTCTTCAGATCAAACTCCGCTGAAAAGCGCGTAAAACTAAAAAGTCTCAAACCCGATTATCTACAGTCAAACTACCGAGGTTCATCAGTGTCCGTAAAAGTTCTTGCAACTTTATCCTCGTCGGATCTTTCTCCCACAAAAGACAATTCTGGGATAAGAGGAAGAGTTCCGTCGCTCCAGCTGAATTTCATTTTAAGTTATCCTTTAGCGCAGGGTTATAGGGCGCGAGAAGGAGCCGTGAGGCTGAACGGAGTGCAGAGTGCCGCGATATTATTTTACCCGAGTCATTTTAGTGTTTAGTGGTTGGGAGTGTGGAGATGATTTCCACCAATGAATCTGCTGGGTTGGGCTTTCACCAGACCAATCAAACTCTCCGCTGCTCCTTCTTCAGCCCTGCACTGTTGTCACACACGAGCTGAATTATTGATACATATCTGTGCTTTTCTCTCTGCTTGTGTTTTTTATACAGCATATAGTCAGACGTTAACGTGAAGCAGGGAGAAATTAGGAGACAGTATGAGTTAAAAGAAGGGACATATGGTTTTTACATAAATGCATGAAAAATGAATTATTTGGGCTTTTTAAATTACAGCCAGTAACATAATCAGTGTTGGCATGAGATGAAGAAACTCCATAAATCTGTAAGATATTGAATGTGATGGGTATAAAATAATTGATTCTAGTTTAGTGCAAAGCAGCCTTTGTGTTGTTGGGAATTATGGGTCTTACAGTGAGCCAGTTTAATTGATGAAATAATAAAGAGACTGGTTTATCTACACCTTCATCCTCATTAACGGGTTTGTCACAGCACCACCTCTGACCTAATTTTACTTTAGTTGTTTATAATTTATCTAGAGAAGGATTTAGACTGCAGAGGCCTGTGGTTTTACTCTCTTTTATTCATTTTGAAAAGCTATTATATCTGGCGGCGTCGCATCTCCTCTCCAGGTAAATAACATTTTCATAAAGTGAAATTATGGGTGGCAGACAGATCCGTATCACTTTAATTGACTGGATTGAATTAATAAGTAAGATTATAGCAAACAGGCAAATGTGTGTCTTCCACATCAAAAGACGCAACAGAGTAATCAGAGTGTGCGTGTGTGTGTGCCAGAGGCTGAATTCATTAGAAACCTTAAATGTTAAGGGTTACATCAAATGACGGCACACCCTGCAGAGCCCTCCGCCATGCTGCTTTCTGACACTAGTTGGCGCATTTGCCTTTTCAATCGCTGTCAGCTCAGACAGTCTGAGGCAGACATTTCACATGAGAGGAGAGAAGGAAACTTTTATCTGTGCTCTGTGATAGTCGGAAATCTGAATTAATTTAAGCCACATCAGTTAAACGAACTCCATTTGTGAAGCATTTACGTCGCTTAAAAAAGCGCCTGCGACATATTTTTTTGCATCTGCATTTAGGTTTTTGCCTCAATAACAACAATCTTTATTATTGTTGAAAAATAAAATTATTCTAAAAGCACTGACATTTATTCGTTTAATAACCACGCACTGAAGACTCGCGATGGATTGGAGTGAGTATTCCCCTTTCTAAATACAACATTTAGAAAATTTATTGGTGCATTGTTTTGTGCCTTTTACTGCAAATGCATGAGCAGATTCACCAACATCGCTTAAAACACCGTATAACAGTTTACTTGTTGGGTCTAGTGGGCACTGACAGAGTTTAACATTGATTAGGATAAAAAACATAACTGTGATAGATTTTGCGATATCACTGAGGCAGAAATTAATTTCAAAATCCATGCCAGCTTTGATTTAAAATAATTAAAATGGCCCATGAAACATGATAAAATAACATATGTTTTAAAATCATTTATGAAACAGAATATTGTCAATTAAAGAAATACTGATCAAGTCATGTGGATTTTCGTGGAGGCGCATTTTAAAATGCCTCCAATCATCCGATGTTTCATTTTAATAATAACCCAATTTATTTTCGTGTGCGCGCGCCTCTGCGTGCGTGTGGCGGTTTTTAAGTTGTTTACTCGCGTGAGAATAAATTAAATGCAGTTAAGTGGCGTGAGGAGTCATCAGAGTGGCTTCACATTTCCCCTTAATTTCCCTACATCACACTAAATCAGAGCCAGATAGAGGGATGCAGGGGGAAGATTTTAAAAGTTAAAAAACACAATTCCTAATTACAGAAATGTCCAAATAATGCTGGGAAGTTTGAGCTTATTTTCACAATAGCTTTTTTATGTAGGATCAAACCTGGCCACAAACCTCCCTCTGTAAGTGGTAATGTGTTGATGCAGCACTCATAATGAAAGGCAGAAAAATGTATAAAGTCATATCTGTATCTGAATCGTCTGCTCTGACAAAGTGGTTCTAACATTATTTCTAAAAATCAAATCTACATAAAATGTATTGCTATGCATCTCTTTACATTTTTTGTTGTTTCATCCTATTTTTTAATCATTTTTTTAGATTGCTTTTTTGAGGTCACAGAAATATAAACCTATAAGCTCATATAACACTCTGACACTCCTTGTTTGTGGTTGCTTCTTATTTTGGTGATCTAGGACAGTGGTTCCCTGGGGTGTGGTGACACGTTTAAAAAAAAATCTCACTATTTTACTCACTAGAATTTATACAAAAAACAAATCTGATGATTAGGCAGTTACCATCATCATCATTTGATGAATTCAATGTAGATAACAGACATCTTTCTTTATAAGTGTCCCAGGGAGAGACTTAATTAACTGTGGCTTAATGTGTTTCAGTTTTGGTGTTTTTGACTTGAAAATTAAGGGGAACCCCAAATCACACAAGCATAATCCACAGTTTAACTTAAATCCCTCCATATAACAGCAGCAGCTACTGTAATTCCCCACAGTCTTAACTGCAACAAAAATCACCTCTGATCAGATCACCTATCATGAGGCCTCTATTTTTGAGTAGAGCTCGACTGGGACAATGACAATGCCGCTGATATTTTAGTCATTCTCCTGCTCTAGTTCATTATTAATATGTGACCACACGCCCCAGCTATACCCTCCTCAGCCGTAATGTGCGCTCCGGGCTCCTGTCACATTTAGACCTCCACATTTCAACATGCAGTTTCTTCAGTTTCAGCCACACAGGCATTGAGGATGGAGCCCGCCATGCCCCTGAACGATTTTTAATGATCTGGGTGGGTTGAGCCTGAAATCAAGACAGAACTCATGGAGGATACGTGAAACCTCCGGACCCACCTCAAATGGGCCTCAGCATATAGGATTCTTACCATTGAAGGTTAAAAAGAAAATGGATCCTTCAGATATAAACCAGGATATCACATCATTGTTTAGTGATGGTTGCTGTGTGAAAACTTGTGACTGAGAGGTTGTCTTCATAGCTGTATTTCAGACCTGAATCATAATGTACGCTCATTACTAAAAAGGGGTTCCCTGTGGTATTAGAAAATGGTTTGTTGGCTATAAAAACACCATGAAGCAGCACCACGCTCAAACGGCTTGAAATGGGACCTGAACAAAATGTCCAAAATGAAGTTTAACTAATTTTTCCTTGGAGTCTTTACAAAGAAGCACTTCCTCTACTGTGTGTATAAAACCAAAGGAAACTACGTTTACTTTAGGTTTTATGTGTAATGAGTCACATTGTAAAGACTAATATGAGTATGATCCCCATTAGCAGAGAAACCAGTGGAAGCCTTTGGGGTGTGTAAACTTATACCTGACTCTAAATGCCACCCACACTGCTTTCAGTGCCACTTAAAAGTCACTTTGAAGATGGGGACAGTCTTCGATACGTGGAGATCCCTCTAAAGTTTTCATCTTTTTTAACTGAATATGATCTATTAGCCTGTGTAAACTCCCGGGCTATTTTCAGACATGCACACATAAGCCTTTGGATGGGTAGCTATTCATTTGGAAAAGGGGGCTATGGGGGCAATTAGAAATAGTTTGAGGTTCGGCGATGACATAAGACAAAGATTTCTATCTTTAGAGGAGCTGTGGCGGTCACACATTTCTGTACATTCACAAATTACAGGGCAAGCTTTGGCCCTCAACCCACCGAATGCATTCCTTCCGAAAAGTGTCTGCTCGAATTTCAGCCGGGGGTTTCTGCTCAGTGGAAATATGAGTGTTCTGAATGGACGACTTCTATGAAATGGAGTTTTATTCCTCTCGGATTAAATTAGCTCTACTTTGGGGCTCGGGGTATTTTTTTGTATGAATGATGAATTCTGCGGCGGCTGTGGAACGCTGGGCTTGTTTACCCTTCCCTCCTCTTTTTTTTTTGAGACGTAGCTTGCTATGAAATGGACTTTTTCTGCTTGATATGACAAGAGTGTCTGTGATTAGACTTCCAAGCATGATGTAAGTCACCAAAGCCATTTGTGCCAGTCCCCTCAAAGCCAAATCATATTCTAGCGTTGGGAGTGTTTATATACACAAGTATATGGAGAAACTTTTAAACAACAGTGAGTGGGTACAGACTGTTTGGGTTTTGGGCTCTTGCTGCTCTGATGGCTGATTCTCTCTCAAATTTTGATTACATAATGTGTCAGCACATCACAATTGGTGGTCATTTTTGTCCATTTTGATGTTCAGACAAGAAAATAGGAAACACATTGAACAATTTTGATCATATAAATGTGTATGTTATTTTTTCTCCACCAGGGCTGTCTTTGTTAGTTTTAATGATCACTGGAATGCACTTGTGTATTCAGACTTTGTTTTAGCTCTTAATGACCCCAAGACACTTTATTTTTATTTAGATTTCTATAGTTTTCTTATATAATTTGCCCCTTGTAGTGCTTTATATACACACTAACTCATGAGAGTGTCAGGTTCCAATTCCAGATCCTTGAAGGCGTTTAGAGTATATGTTATCCTAAAAATGATGAAGAGGATGGTGACATTTCCAAACCCAGCAGCTAATTACTATGTAAGCGTGATGAGCTTAGATGCAGCAGTCACCAGAGGAGACAATGAGCACATTCATCTCATGCATCTTTAATATTCTGCTTACATTTTATAAAAGGTGCAGAGCGGAGCCAAGGGCTTATAAAAGCCCTCTGAATCAATTGAGCAGCATAATGGCTGTTGGGGGACGACTCCAACTACGTTTTTATATCTGTCTGCTGAATGTAAATGGACTTCTTAAAGACTACATTCATTTTCAAACATACCAAGCATGTATTTGTCTATCTGACACTTCATTTCATATTGAATACATTATGGAATGAGTTTGGTAGCGGTGCCGCTTTGATGTTCTACGATCCTCCAGAGCAGTGGTGGAAAGTGACAAAGAACATTTAAGTCCATTTCCATTTTATGCAACTTTATACTCCTACTTGAGCACATTTCAGAAGGAAATATTTGTTTGACATTTTAAGGAATTAGTTAATTTTTGGATTAAAATTTTACATTAGAAAAAAACCCTTTAAAATACAACACATTATATACTAATGTAATTAATACTAAATTAGTGGTTTCCAGTGTTTTTGGTTTGTGGCCTCTTAGGAAAAAAAAGCAGTGTCTGTGACTTCAGTCATTAATGACTTGTTAGCAGTTCCACCAAATAAGATTTCCTCTCAAAACTTGTCAGATGGTTTCATATTAATAACTGTTCCATACCCGAAGACTTAGCAAGTATTTAATAAAAAGGAAACTTTATGGCAATAGTTGAAAAAGTCTATACAAATGTGTGTAACAGGTTTCAGTATTTTCCTCTTTTGTATCCCCTTAATTATCTCATGACCCCTCAGCTGTGATCTTGTGACCTTTTTGAGGGGGGCTGATTACCAGGGAACCACTTGAGTAAACTACCTGTATATGAAGTTGGTGAGACCAGCTCAACCTCAACCCCCATGCACAGGGACCGTTTTTCTGCATAATGAGTACTTATTGTGCTTTAAAGCAACAATGTGTCATTTATTAAATAAGAAATAACACAATCTTTGTCTTACAAATGAAAAGTTTAACTCACCACAATAAAATGCACATTTTCTCAATTTAGGAAAGCCCAGGGGTTTTACTGCTGCAGCCTTACTTATTCTGGTATGACCAGTAGCTCATGGTGACTAATGTTAGCTTACTTAAATTCCTGTGTAACTGACATAAGTTATGTTTTCTGACTTCATGACTCTTCTCTACTTGTGCAATGACTTTACTTTTAAATTTTACCATTTATTATTATTATCCTGTAATCGTCACCAATTGTATCAGTGGCAGCTGTTCAGCAAGTTACTCAGTAGCAGTACTGCACATTTTACTGACAACTGCACTTTTACTTAAAGGGACAGTGAACTCAAAAACCAAAAATACATATTTTTCCTCTTACCTATAGTGCTATTTATCATTCTTTATGGTTAGGTGAGAGTTGCCGTGTCGGAGATATTGGCCATAGAGATGTCTGCCCTCTTTCAAAAGTAACACATGAAATAGATCTAGATGGCACTCAGCATGTGATTCTCAAAGCACTAATAAATAAATAACTTAATTCAAAAACTCAACAGGAATGTCTCTCTCCAGACACCATGACCCGGTTACTCAAAACAATCCACAGACCTTGACTTGTGAGCAGTTTCATGTACTGTAGTACCTGTTTTCTTTCTACTGGACTACACCTGCCAACTGTATCACCAGGCAGAAGGAGTTGTGCAACTACTTGTGGACAAGAGGCTCGTGCTTGTGACAGTGCCTGAGCTGTAACATTAGCTATCTCAGTAGTGCTAGGTGAGCTAGCAATAGATGCACACTTCCCTGTGTGCGGTGATACGGTTGGCGGGTGTAGTTCGGTAGAAAGAAACTAGTTCCTACATGAACTGCTCACAGTAAGGTCTGTGGATGATCTTGAGTATACGGGTCTTGATGTCTGGTAAGAGACATTGCTGTTGAGTTTTTCAGCTCATTCTCACTCTCAACTCATCAAATACCAACACTTCATCAGTGGCCCTAAATGTTTAACTATGACTCATTAGATACCCCTACTGCATCAGTTTAAACATCTGTTTTCAAAATAAACTTAGAACGTACATAAACTTTTTTTTTTAGGTTTACTTCCTTTGGTTTAGGCAACAGACACGCACGTTTAGGTTGGAAAAAAACATTATGGTTTGGCTTAAAATAAGTTCATCACATCACTTACATGTGTTGTTAGCATAGCATGCTACACATACTAGCAAACTACTTTGTTATTAAATTAACTCGATTGACTTTTGGTTTCACACAGGAAACCCATGACCCATCCACCTCATACAGATTTTCTCCCTCTTTACACTACGGCAATAGCTTGGAGCATCAAAAAATGTCGCTACTCTGTGCTCCTCATACCGCTGCTAAAAGTCACTTCTGTGCCTCAGTGTCTGATGGTGAGGGCCACTGACCAAGTGTCGGTATTTGACAGGTTGGAAGTGAGACTGGGTTGATTTTTTCAAATGTATTTTTTGGCGCTTTGAGCACCACAAGCCGAGTGCCATTATGTTAGAGAGAAGACAGACATTTCTATGGCCGATATCTCCAACACTTGGCAACTCACACCAGTCTTGACTTTTACTTGTAATGGGGTATTTTTATATTGTGGTATTAATACTTTTACTTAGGGATATGAGTACTTCTTCCACCATCTCTCTGGAGGAGGTTGGGTGTGTGCACATCTGATTGCACAACCAAATATATTTAATACCCAGAAATCAGGACTCACCCTTTTCCTGTTCACAATAACCAGAGAAGTCATGAAAGTCACAGTGAGGCACTGATGGGTTCACTGTGATCGGCATTCAGGGGTTGAATGTGGTCAGGCCCCCTCCCTGTCCTTTCAGTGGCAGTTCTATGGCACACACCACACCCGAGTCAGGCGGGGGGGAAGGGGGGGGGACTCTCCGTAAACCCCGGTGTCACGGTCGCTCCGCCCTCACATCATCCGTCGGGTACACTCACCCAACGATGACAGTCAGCAGTCTGTGATGTGGTTCCTGGGCCTGTTTATTCTTTGGAAAACCCACTAAAAGTAGCATTGGATGGTAAGCTCACCAAAAGGCCCCAGTGCTATTATAGGAGCACTTTGGGTTGAGTTTTGATCTGGTGGGTTTGTAAATAGGGCCCTGCCTTGCTGCGGGGCACCACTTTTGGGCTATATTGTTTAGTGTGACCTGAAGGAAGCTTTTTGATATTCAGTGTGATTTGTAACCTGGAACAAAATGTTAAGTCCAGAACTGATATGACTTGTGGCATTCAGGGTTGTGTACTTCATGAGGACATCAGTGTATGTTTTTCATAATGTTGATGATGATGGACAAAGGCCTTCGAAATGTACCCTGCTCTACTTTTTTTTTTCATTTCACTGAAGGACAGATTGTATTTTTTTCCCGACTCTTTATTTACCCCTGAAAGTCAGTATAACTTTTAAATCTAAATGAGTCCCATAAATACGTCAACTCCCCCATTTTTTTCAGTTGTGGTTTTTAGTGTGAGCTATAATCATTTCTCATCTTTCTTTGTCTCCGTGTCTGTCTGTCTATTTGTGTGTAACGACACACACACAAATCCACATACACACAAACGCACTGTGTTTCTCCTTTTCTAGCGAGAGCTTCTGATGCAAGGAAGGCAATCTGTAATCTGTAGTAATTGCATGTTGCAGAAAAACATTTTTCCGCTGTGGTAATCGCTGCAATATGTGCAGTTGCGTTGCCAAAGTGACAGCACCCCCACCCCCTACAGACACACACATACACACACACAAGAGTATCCTGACTCACTCTGACTCTGCCAAATGTGTCCAGCTCAAAAAATTTTGGAAACTGCTTCTCAGGATGGCTGAGAGACAAAGACATACAGACAAGTAGCTACAGTATTGTGACAAATGTGCAACTGGTAAGCACACACACACCTGTGGTGCTGTCGTGCTGCGTTCACCTTCTGCAAAAGATTTACAGTTCCTGCCAGTGACAGTTTAACTGCCATGCAGCCCCGGTGCCAGAGCCCTGCCAGAGCCCAGCTGCCACACACAGATCAGGAGACGAATCTTTCATAGGAGCCACATTAACTCACTCTCCATGCTCCTTTTTAACAGCTATCACACAGTACAAGCAGATGAAATTAAGTCTTAAAGTAATCCACTAATATTACTTGTAAATATGTCTTACAGAATTGAGTCATTTGTCAGAGTTCCTGCTGATTAGTGGAAGTTGTAGCCACATTAAATGTAGGGAGTGTAGTGACGGTCTGTGGCTGAACCATTGATGCATATTTATCAAACCATTGTCTACCATTTCACCGCCCTGCCCTGACACCAGCATCTACTCTACTTGGTTAGACTGCGGCGCAGGTTTATGAGGTCATCACCACCGTGAGACTGAGGGAAAGCTATGGTGTGTGTTGAAGAAGACAGCATGTCTTACTTGTGCCACTCACAGCCTCAGCTAACAATCTAGCTCTCTCTCTTTCTTTCTCTCTCTCTCTCTCTCTCTCTCTCTCTCTCTCTCTCTCTCTCACACTCTCTCTCTCTGTCATTGCAGCTCAGCAGCGCCGCACATTTATGATATCATTATCCACTGCGTCATCACCCCTTTGCCCAACAGAGCCCCAAAATATGTCAGCCCAGTTGGGCTTTGTTACGTTGCACTCGTCAACGTGTAACCACACACACCTAGTATAAGGACAAGTAATGCTCAGAGACATTTATAGATACACAGCGAGACACCAAGATTGCAACCAGACTGTGTGTGCAAACCTTTTCCTCTCTGGGCTGCTACTCTGACTGCTGAAGCCATCCAACCTCCCAGCAGTTGAACTTCCCTGTGTCTCTAATGGAGTCTCTCTGTCAGATCAAACAGCTCCTACTGACGAGGAGAGGAGACAGATCGCAGTGCTGGAAGCCTTTCAGTCTGACAGCCCGAACACGTTTGACTGGCAACGCAGCCTGTGTCTACTCTTCCATCGCTAGAGATCCCACACAAATATAGTAGCGCCACCAGAGAGGGGAAGAGGGGGTGAATAGCGGGGAGGGGGTAAGGGAGCCTGAAGCCTGTCGGCTCAGAAAATAAGTTGTGAGGCGTCCCTCTCACACAAAGGCAAAGCCCCATAGCTCAGTCTTCTCTCAAAATGAAATCGCATGTGAGTCGAATATTAGGAAGTGCGCATGGCTTCCAGCAACCACCGAGCCATTATAGCAGAGCCTGTAAACCACATTTTCACCAGCAGACAATGCCCCTTTGTGCTTGTTGTGTGGCTGTCCCCATCTCACTGGAACCCGAAGAGAAGCGATGTGCGTTAAAAAGTGTGGCGATTGGAGTGAAGATGTGAGAAAAAGTGATGAAGATGAAGTGTCAGTTTTAGATCTCTAGTTAATTAGTGGCAGTCATGTCAGGAGGGGCAAGCAGGACAGTCTGCCCTCATTTAGCCCCATGGCGAGGGGGGACCTTTGATGTGGTTGCACATGGAATGCTGTTGTTCATTCCTCTCTGCAACAAAAGCCACATGTTTTTATTTTTTGAGACTAGGTCCCTGTTACTTTGGACTAAGAAGGAACACGGTGAGGTATGTAATGTATGAAATGAATGGCATGAACGCTAACCAGCAAAACACGAGAGGGCACTGCCAAACAGGCACTGGGCCAAATGTATTGTTCTTAGCTGCTTTATGAATTCGTATTCAAATGGATTTAAGGAGACAAAGTTTCGTAGTCATCCCTGCTGTCTGTGCATGCATAACACCACTGCACAAACATATTCAAGCATAGCCTTATATAAACACACACAAATACACACCATGTACACATTTCCAACTTTTCAACTATTGTCATCAGTGTTTGTCCCTTTCAACTCCTTTCATCACTGTTAAGGGACTCTTTCAACAGGGGTCATTCCAGGTTCTGTCACACTCATTCAAGTGCAAATGGACTTCAAAAAGCCCCCAAATATTGAATTTGCATTTATTTCCCTCTTCAGAGGGGTTCAGCCTCCCGAGCACCATCTGACTCACCACAGAATCCAACCAGATTCGAGCAGGAACCCGGTGCTGGTTTCCTGACAAGTGTCCGTGCCACTTTCCTCTGCAGACGTGAGACAACTCTTGGAAAGAACTCGGCTGGCCCTCTGGGCTTTTTCATCGTAAGGAAACTAGGGTGTGGCGACTCTCAGACTTTAAGCCAAGGAGCTCAGGAGAGCACTTAGACACATACTATTGTCACAACCTATAAATCGAGTGTTTTGTACAGTGAGAGATTATTGTCAATCATTGCGATTGATTTCAAATGAAATGAAATGAAAATGAATCATTTCCAAATGTCACTGAGCCTCTCTGCAGTGACTGCAGAGAGTCAGTGTGCTGCATGCAGCTCTGTGCCTGTGATGTCTTTGGGCTTGATTCCCAGTTCTAGATTAAGCAAACCTAATTGGAGACTAAAACTTATTTTCAATGGAGTCCCTCCATTCAAATCATTGCCTGAGTCAAGGACTTGGCTTAATTGGAGTCCGGGAAACCACCCGTGTGTCCGAAGTGACTGAATGTTTCCTCTCATCATCTCCATCACTAATCAGTAGTGGCGTTGCCCATGTACAGTTAGCACCCTGGCCACGTGGAGCTAGCATAGTAAGGCAGGACTTTCCCTCCTTGACTCAGAGCCTGAGGCGTCCATTGAGGCTTTGCTGTAACTGCACACTAATCCCCTGATTGCTGTGTTTAGGCCCTGCACATCGCTGCTCCACGTCAAGGCGGCCGCGGCTAACGACGAGCTAATGACACAACGATGACAAGGAGCGTTTGTAAACCCAATCAGTAGCCTGGAGTCTGGCTGCCTGGTGATTAGGTTAATCAAACTCTATACTGGCTGAATGACTGGCTCGCTGTCTGCCTCTTATGTCATCACACTGATTAAAGGGGAAAAGTTGTGTTCAGGTCCGTCAGGCCCTTCTAACACAAACGTCTCTCTGCCAGGTTGGCAGTGTTAGCACGGCTAGCTGTCATGCTAAAACGGGAGAACTGAGGGGACTCCCCGTTTAATTGAGGACCAACTTAATTTCAGTGTTATTTTACCCATTTTAACATGAGATGATGTGTATGGATGTTGTTACCTTTCTGTGATTATTACAAACTGTTGTATAATTCTGTAACAAATCATATCCAACACCAAAAATCAAGCTTCCTAGTGCACCTGATGTTTTTGAGTCCCTTTCTAAGTTGCAGTTAGATTTTGTGACAGTGAATTTAACAAGGTTATATCTTACAGAAGAGACTAACTGGTTAGAAAATATCACTCCTTTCAGTACATGTGTAACAACAGTAGTCAGTTAAATATTTTTTTAAGCAGAAGACACAAATTGGCACTCTTATGAAATCAAGAAAGCAGTCACTGATATTTTTCTGTTAAGTCCTCTGGTGTTTAGTCACCATGTGGGTAATTCTGCTGGACTAAGGCATCAGGAGACCATATGTTAGTCCTGACCAGCTATTACAGTGAGGTCAGACAGCATTTAGAGGGGGAGAAACGTCACGGTCATCATGTTGACATGCACTGCTCCTCTCTGACTCAGCACGAGGAAAAAACTCAAGCGATTGACTTCTGTGAGTGTGTGTGTGTACGTATGCTATATGTACCAGCGACAGTGTGTGTTTACCGTAACGTTCCCTGTGCGTTTGGGCTCGTGACGGCTCTGTCTGCGACCGTGGGAAGAGTGTGTGCAACAGGCGGAGTGACCTCACAGCAGACAGACTATGGAGAAGAGATGGAGGGGCCACTTCTGCTGCACAGCTGAGGGGGAATCCCTGGCATGGTGTTTCCTACTGAGCCAATAGAGAAGTGAGCAGCTGTAGAGAAAGCAGGAGCTCGCTAAAGTTTACTTCAGGGTAAAACTTGCTGCAGTACAGGGGTAATAGATCATTTATTTAGCATGAATTTTTATAATGTAGAAAGGCAAACTCAGGATTAGAATATGGAAATGTGGGCATTTGGGAAGGAACTATATAATGGATTTGTCTTTTTTTGTTTACGGGGGACTATCTCTTGGCTGGGCACGGTGACTTCTTAGAGTTTTGTCATCATTTAACAGGTCGCCAGCACACAGCCCTTCCATGAAACCAAAAATTGTCATCTTTAGTCAGATTTTTTTACCTTTGGACAAAGCCAGACTGACTGTTTGCCCCTGTTTCCAGTCTTTATGATAAGCTAACTGACTGCTGGTTCATATTTAAATGAATACTTCTCCTGCAAAAAACTATTTGTATATCCATTTCTCGCCGTTTGTTACTTTGACTTCATGAAGAAAACTTTGTTTTCCTTGCATGCTTTCTCAGTGAGTGGAGAATCCAAAAAAAGACGATTATGTTGAATTGAAGTCATTGGGGTCCATGTTAAACAACACCAAAACTATCAATACATCCATTTACAAACTCTCAAACAACTCATGCAGTATAATCCAAGTCTCATTTATTCACTCATACGCTCAGTACTTTCCAAACCTGTGCATTTTTGTTACCTTTCAATGTAAAACACTTATGCCTATAAGAACCATGTCCTAAGCATTCCTGAGCACATGGGTGCATCTAAGCTCCGCTTGAGCAAAGTTCAAATCTACGCGCAGCCTGGCAAGCTACTCGACTGTGCATGAGAATGTTTGTACTAAATTGTTTGAAATTGTAACATTTTAGTGAAAATGCATGTGTTTGGGAAGCACTGAGCATATGGCACTTGGATTATACTGCACAGGTTGTGTAAGTTTGTAAATGAATGTTTTGATATAGTTCTGCTGTTGTTAAATGTGGCCCCTAATAACTTCAGTTCATTCAGAATGTTCACCTTTTTTGGATTCTCCGATCACCATGGAGGCACACAAGAAAAACAAAGTTCTCTCCCTGAGTTCAAGGTAACGTGGTGAGTAAAGCCCCTTTCCCTCCTGACAAAAAACCCACTGACACTCATTAACATCTGACTTTTTTATTCAATGGTAAAAGTTAAAATCAGCATTCACTCCCAGGACAAATGACTCTGCAGTAGT
>JAPZEB010000007.1:22819599-22830432 GCA_029783705.1 Chaetodon striatus
TATATATATATATACATATGTGTGTGTATATATATTTTTTTTTGGGGGGGGGGGTTCAACTTCCACGACTGTTCACAGTCATTGTGTGTTGTGTCTGTGTGTCTCCCCAGCCTTCCCTAAATCAAGAAGGCAGAAGTGAGAAACGGTTGTGAAGTACGACCAGCGTCTTCCTGTTATGTGTACGTGAAACCCCAGACGGCTGTCTAAGTTGCTCGCACGCAAACGCCGGCCCGGGAACCATGGTAACAGCAGGTCCCCACATGCAGAAGGCGGAAGTGAGCCGGCGTGCTGAGGAAGTTATTGGTTTTTTGATGGCCATCGCCGTGGTTTCATGAGAAAGAACGTGACTCAAGCCTTGTGTTGCGTAGACGGTCAGCTGGCGTGGGAATGTAGTCTTTATAATGATGACAGTGGTGACAGGTATGAGCAGAGGCCACGTCTGTTACAGCCTCAGACATGTGAGTTAGAGCAGGAATCAGCATCAGTGAACATATCAGATAAAAGTATAGATTTGTCAGTCTGCAGCAAACAGATGCTTTATGATAATCATATCGCCATCCTGCACACCATTCTCAGAAACGCGTTATTGCTGCAACCTTCCTAGCAAGTTCTGCATCTTCTGACATTTCCCTAGAAACTTTAAGTCCACCTGCAGCTTTCCCATGACGTGAGAAGAGCTGGCCACCAGCTCTGCTGTCAATGTGTCTGTCTACTGTCATGGAAACAGTGGCATAGGTCTCACCTGGTCTTTGCAAACCACAACAACATCACCCTGTCTTTAACTCTGAAATTCTCTCCTTGCAGTTTTGTGTGTGTGTGTGTGTGTGTGTGTGTGTGTGTGTGTGTGTGTGTGTGTTGAGGTTGAAAGTGTGTTGGCCGTTTACAAGTTATCAACCACACATGTAAAGGTATTTATTTGTTAATTTCACCAGAACTCTCTTTAGACCCAGACCCACACCTTCCACAGTGGTTTGAGTGGAGTCACGCTGCAATGGTTTGATGCCTCCTGTCTGTGGCCTCCTGTTACTCAGACCCTCAGTGAGGTTTCACTGGTCAGCTCTCATTTTTCCATCAGTAGGTTGCCTAATGACAAATGATCATTATCCTACATTGGGTAAATAAAAGTGACTCACTCCTGCGAGTCCTCGTGGTCATCTGGCTCGTGCCTGATGTCTCCGGAAAAGAATATCTTACACCACAGATGAAATTTCATATTCAGTTTTGCAATTCTCTTTTTTGTTTAAAGACACTTTGCTTTCTTGCTTTCTGTTTCAGTTTTATCCATTTCTGGAGGTTATGATTGATGATGGTAATAAATCCAACATATGTCCTTCACTGACTTATATACATCAACTCTGCAGGCCAGGCCTCACGCTATTCAGCTACATGGATTCTGTAACACTTTAAAAAATCTTCAGCTTTATTGTGATGTAAAAGTCATATCCTGCCCCCTTTTCTTTTTCCCTTTTCTGATACTAATAGGTATGACTGTAAGAGTGTTATAGTTTTTGAGTGTGTCTAGTACACATCTGGTTGTTCATTTCAAGTGAGAGACCAATCTGTGCACTTGCATGAACAATGATGGTAAACAACAGCATCTCTACATATTTCCATTTCCATGTGTTCCACTATTTTGTAACTGAGTTATCCTCTGCAGAGCACAGGAGGTACTGCATCTTGCAGCGGCAGTATGTGGCTATGCATGTGGCTGTTTCCTCCCATATCCCATAGCCACACCTGCCACAGCCTGGCTTCTGCTTGGCCTCAAGCCTCCTGTGAGCTGCGCCTAGGTTGACCAAGCATGCCACCAAGCGCCCTTGGGGGCAGGGCTCCCCTGACAGAACCCCACAACCCCCAGGCCTCAGCTTGCCACGAGAGCCAGAGGGGGAGAAACCACCCTCACTTCTAACTTTGTTCTGTGGTGCTTAGACACCATAGGCTGCAGCCGAACTGGGACACAGACAAAACTGGAAACAGATCACATGGAAACAAGCACCTGATACTAACTGCGGTGTGTTTGTGTGTGCACGGCTGAGAGAGAGCGAAAGAGGGGGGAGAAGTTTATGGGCTGCTAAATGCCAGACTCACCACAGGTGGGAGCTCCTCTGTCAACCCCATTAAAACCAAGCAAAATGGAGGGTCTGTTCAACTACTCCATGACTTGACATCCAACAATGCTGTAGACAGTAGCCACAACAGACACAGAACAACAAGTCAGCAATGAGAAAGTACACTCGCACAGTCTTTTCAGTTTGTTGACACAGTTGTAAATGCCACGCGGTTTGGTTACAGAAGGGGCAGGCTGCGAGGGTCTTCTGGGAAGTCCCTCCGCTTTCAGATATGTGACTGCACTCATGAAGGTTACCAGTGGCAACATCTTCCAAATACAAGAGTACCACAGGTGATTCACTGATTCACTGAAAAAAGGAAAAGCAAAGATTGCTGACCTACTTAAGAAATGTATTTTCTCTTGGACTTTTGGAGTTTGAAAATCCCCCTCAGAAAGTACACATGAAAAGCAAACCTTGCTCACGTCAGCTTACGATTTAGTGCAAGGGTGCAAATTGTCGAGTTCAGCAAGGATGTTGCTTATCATGTCAAATTTACTGAACAAAAAAGGGATGTTGCTTTTCTTAAAGGAATACTTTGCCCTGCATATGACCATTTGTATGTCACTTAATCACCCTGTGTTGCACTGACTTTGTGAAGAAAGATTTGTTTTGCTCGCATGCCACCAGTGAAAGAAGAATCCAAAAAACAGAGAAAATTCTTGATGAACTGAATGCAACTCCACGTTTAACAACAACGACAAAAAAAAAAATCAAATCACATCTGAACTAACAGTTCAGAACACCAGAGTCACACAATGAAACAAACTGATGGAGGCAGTGGTAGACCAGCAGATATCATGTTCAGCCAGGTAAAATTAACATTTTTGTCAATGGAGTCAAGCCCTGAGCAGAGCATAGATAAGTATTACCTTCAGTTCAGTTTTTAATACAAAGGTTTTAGGGAAGATGCATGTGTTTGGGAAGTACTGATCATACCATTGAACAAATGAGACTCAGATTATACTGCACAAGTTGTGTGAGAGTTTGGGTCTCTGTTGTTGAATGTGGACCCCTATGACTTCAATTCAAGAACTCTTTCTGTTTTTGATTCTTCCCTCACTATGGAGGCATGAGAGAAAAACAAAGTTTTCTTCACAAATTTACAGGGTGAAGTAATTGGTATACAAATGATCATTTAGAGGGTGAAGTATTCCTTTAATTACAGGTCTTTCCATATTTGTCCTATATTTTACAGGTGTACCATTCATATTGTGGCCGAATCTTTTCAATGCCTGTGATTTTGTGGTGAGGTTTGCAGATCCTATCGAGGTCCATTACACTGTCCAGTAAAAGGCCACTCCTGTGCGGCCTGGTTTTAGGGCCCTGGTTAAAAACACAAAACCAAGCCAGGCTTTTAGTGTTGGTGCAGAGGAAAACCACCACTCCGCGACAATGAATATTTTACCTTGCTACCGGCAGTCCAGCAGCATTTAGTGACCACAGGCAGTGTTAAGTGTTCCTGACCAGAGGCGAAGGGGGCACTTAACAAATGATAATGCCCACTATCAGTCAGTGCTCTGGGCTGCCACTGCTGCCTGAGAGCTCCGTGGTAGCTAGAGCCAGACCACTCTGGGCCCACCGCTGACCTGCCAGCTAACCACACACTCCACAACCTCCAGCACACACACCTCTACTTCCTGGTGGGAGGAGGGACACTGGTCATCAGTCAAATGACAGCTGCCACTCTAGTGGCTGGCTGACCCTCTGACCCCATCCATCAGTAAAAAATGACACCAGCCTGACCTCCTTAAGAGGCTTTTTACAGTACCAACGGATAACCACAATTGCATTCAAGGAAATGGGGTGGAGTCAAAGTTTACATCAGGTTAACTTAACCTGCTAGACCAGAAGATGCAAAAAACACAGATGTTGAAGACTTTTTTTTTGCTTGAAACTGAAAACATCCACAGTTTAAGTCACGTAATATGAATATCTAAATTAAGCCCATCTCTTACCCCCATTTTACAGAATGTACTCATTCGTGTGGTTTTTCCTTAAATTTGTGGAAAAGTAATCTTTTCAGGCCAACATGATTAGAGTGGAGGCAAATTAAATCTGAACGCATTTCAAAGGTGGTAGGGAATCCCTCTATCAGTCTGTGTGATGCTGGTCAGAGACAGGACAGACAGTGATAACTCTTACCTGATTGGATTTGCCACCAAGGGGGACTGCCAGTGTGAGCTAATTGTTGACTATGCTTGATGCCTTCGGCCCACTATGATGGTTTCATATGACATGATAACAGTCGGAGGTCTCTGGGGGAGGGGGCGAGGTGCAGCCGGTGGAGTGGACATGTGAAATTATACTTAGCGTGCATAGGTTGGCTCTGTAAAGTCTCTGTAAACGCAGTTTGATTATTTTGGGGTGGATTTTTATGATTTTTTTAAATGTACATTCGGGCACATATCGTGGCATACTGCTTAATTCTCAAACCAGCAACCAAATTCATCTGTGCTGTTTTTTGACAACTGAGTTCAAGACATGGAGTTGAATAAACAAAAGTGTATCAGTTTGCAGTTAAATGAAGGAGAAAAGAAAGAGGGAAGGAAGACAGCAACTACACATCTCACTTTCCTCTAACCTCGGCCTGGAAGGGCAGCCAAAGAAACAGCAAAAGCAGAGCAAGTGAGTGAGGGGAAAAGGAAAAAAAGGAGAAAGAGTAGCCAGCGGGCCCTCTGTGTGGTCCTCCTTGAGAGCGTGTTCTGTTTAACTCTCGCCAAAGTGTTTTAAAGTGTTACAAGTGCATTAGTGCCGTGGGTCATGCCTTTGCTTGGCTAACCTCTGACCTCCCAGCCCTTCTAGCAGCTCCGGGACGGGAGAGTGAGCTCATGTTGAGGGGTTAGGCCCCACTGTTTGGAGAGGGAGTCGCCCCAGGGAAGTGGAGAGGCGGCTGTAGAGGATAAGGCCGGGGCAGAGGCCTGTAATGATCTCCTCATGGATCTTTAATGGCTCCCCCCAGTTAGTGTCAGTGTTCACACAGGGGGGACACTGAATTATTCAGCAGGCTAAAACTGTGATCACACACAGGCATGGTCACAGATATGCACCCTTGCACACACACACTCAAACAAATAAGCACACTTGAATGCACATGGGCGCGCGCGCACACACACACACACACACACACACTTAATTGCAGCACACACATTTCTCACACTGTGAGCCATTATCTGTCTTATTTATCATTCTTCCTCTTAGTGATTTCATACAGCACCAAAATAACATCTGCACAGTTCTTTCCGAGAATTGCTGACACAGTAACTTTGCTGAATGTGCAGGTTACAATCACACAGTGAGCAATGTTTGAAGACATAACATCCTTTGGTGACTACATAATGCTGCTTGTACAAAGGCCAAAGATAGTCAGAGTTCATATCTCATGTTATTTTTTACATATCTTATTGATCAGCATTTATTCTTCATGTAATGCTCCGGAAACTGCAGTTTCTGTCCTGTTGCTATTGTTCGTCTCGCGTGTGTCAGCAGTTATCTCTGTATCAATCAGATATGTGGCAAACATCTTACTCATCAAGCTGTGAACACGATGAAATGCCACAATGCTGCGTCTCACATTTAAACTTCTGCGGCTTTTATTTTTCAGTGGTTTGCTTTGTCTGTGTGCGTGAGTGTTTGTGTGTGTGTGTTCAAAGTGACCATGCCACCTAGTGGTACTCCAGCCACAGGTCTTTCTGAGCATGGGGTATGCTTACACTAACTTTACTGTCAAACCTCACAACAAAGTCACATTCACTGGAGATCAAGGTAAAGGCCTCCGACAGGCTGTGGAGTTGATAGCGGGGGGTTCAAGGCTTGACTGAAGTTTACAGCCTGAGCGATCAGAGCTGTGACGACCCCTCTGTTTCCTCTTGATCCACAAACCAAAACCTCTCGACATGTGAGAATACTGTCAGGACCCACAGACCATAACCACCCTTGTAAAACACACACATTTTCTGACCCCTGTGTCATTAGGAACAGTGTTATGGAGCGGCCTCCACTCAGGGCCGGCTATGTGAGTCTTAAGGCCCGCAGCCTTCTAAGCAGCTCTGGGCTGCCTTACCTAATTGCCAGCAGTATCGAAGCAGGTTAACCCCACTGTCTGGGCCTCACAACCTGCGCCAGGGGCCTGACCTTCATTAGTCAGGCTGTAGCGGGCCCTTGGGTCAGGTCATAATATTTAAAGCCCCAAATATCTCTCTGCTCAGTCAGCATGTTTCCCACTGCAGGAGACACAAGTGCTAAACATACCCAGTGTTTGTCTGCTTGATATATGTCAGGGTCATATTAAAAACTCATTACATATCTTGTAGGTTAATATCTGTGGAAAAGCTTGAGTGTGCACTCACAGGGTTTAATATAAGGCTGCTTTCATGAAGCTCCTCACTGTAGCATAAATGCTGCATTGTCTCCCTACAGTGGTGCGAAAGCAGCACTCACTGTTCAGTATCGGCAGCAGCAGGGAAGTGTGTGTTTTCTCTGTGTATAACACTATAAGTCCTGATTGAACATGTCACTGATGGCTGATGGGGGGTCCCTGGGCACTAAATGACCCATCGCCTTCCCTGGGCGAGCTTCATCTGTCTCTCTCTCTCTCTCTCTTACGCTCTCCTGCTTTTCCTTCATCCCCTTAAGAGGCCTGCTGCAGTTTTCACTGTAGACCCAGGGGTCAGATGGAAAACATACACTCATAAACAGCATCTATTATTCATGCCTTACAGCCCAGTGATCCACTCACAGCACGCACTGGCTACAACAGCTGTCCAGCCACTCAAGTCAGTGACAGACAGATAGGATCGGTCTAACGGCAACATGTTTTCAAGCACATTGGAGTTAATATACGGCTGCTTTAACCAACTGCAGTTATCGCTGCAACTTACTGGGATAAACACATCTGTGTTGCATCTGTGTTCAAAATAAGGCAGTCGTACACACTTTTGACAGCGAGTACATTTTCATAAAGCTGATGATGATCACTTGTTGTAAATACACTGTTTGTATTGTTGCCTTTTTCTAATCAACTGCCTCAAAACATTGGGCACAAAAAAATGAGTCATTTGAGTATTATGAAGTCCTCTGTTGACGTCTAACAGGGGCAATTAGGACTTTTCCAGCTCCAGTGATTGTGTCATTTGACAATGTTAGCATTTTGTGTGTAAGTGTGGGCCCAGCTTGGCCCAGAGTTGACAGTGTGTTAGTGTGCTAATCCATTAGGGTCCCCAAAGGCCCTGTGATTACACACACTGCTAATACACACATTGGCGCTTTTCTTCAGAGACTTTTTTTGCTGATGGTATCAGTGGCAGCTTGGGTGGTTTTAGGATGTGTGTGTGTGTGTGTGTGTGTGTGTGTGTGTGTGTGTGTGTGTATTAGAGGTGGACGGGTGGGGCAGAGGGATATTTGTCCTTGTATGTGCATTTGGGGTCTGGCAGCTCGTAATGCTTTCGTTTAGGTCAGAGGAGAGTGATACTCGTCTCTCCTTCCTTTGACACCCCACCCTCACAAGCTCTTGCAACACCCCCTGTATCCCCCTGGACCCCACCCAACCTACACAGCAAGCTCAATGGTAAGTGACTCCCACTAATGACCTCTAATGATTTCAATCGTCCACAATCAGGTGCAGGAGTCACGAATCTCTGGATGAGAGACAAGACAGACAGAGACAGGGAGCACGTTTTCTTTGGCGGGGCGGCAGAGCAACAGAAGGGTGGTCATATGGAGTGTAGGAGCGTGGCACAATTACCTCCAGAGCTCCACGGGAACATGACTCCCAACTCCAAAGCAGGGAGACGGGGAATGAGAGCGCCGCTCTGGCTCAAGCAGGCTTGATTTGTTGGCTGCCTGCTGTGATATCTGTAACAGGAGAATCCGGAGTCTTCGTCGTGTAATTTGACAGTCGGTTTCCAACTCATCACTGTAACCCTGTGCAATGCCCTGCCCGGTGGATGATTTCAGAGCTGTGTCTTGATGATTTTAACTTTTGGTTGTGGTTCATTGACTTAAGGAGAGACAGAAGGATAGAAAGTAACAGAAAGAGACAGCTAGTTAGATGTGGAGGGAAAAGTTGTGCAAGACCAAAGGGAGACTTATCCAGTGGTTGATATGTCTTGAACAAGAAGACATATTTGCTTCCCTTGAGTTTGTGTGAATCATCAGTAACACTTTCCCCCCAAAAAAGCATGCAAATATATAAACACAAATTCATATGCAGACTAAATATAAACGTCCCTGCCTACAGACATTCTTTTTCACTTTTCACTTCTCCAAAACCCTCAAAAATACAGTACATCCACATCCTCCCTTATGATAAAAATATAACTTGCAACATTGACTGATTCTCAGTGGAGCTCCACATTGGGAACACAGCGAGGTTGTTTGCGGCTGCCGAGGGAGCCAGAGAGGAGGGGAGGTAGGGTAAGGAGGGGGGGTGATTTGAGCAGGGCCCTGCCAGAGCCGCATGAAGCAGGACCACCCAGGGTGGCGTCAGGAGCTTGGCAGGGGTTCAGGGAGGTTGGTCGGCGGGCCGGCTGGCAGCCCGTGCCCAGGGCTGAGGCAGCAGGCGGCAGCAGGCACTCTGAGGCCCTGCCAGAGTGGACGGAGATATTCAGCTCAGCCCACAAAGGCCACTTCAGCCTCCCACAGCATAACACAGCAGAGCCACAGTGATAGGGAGTGTGTGTCTGTGTGAATGCAGGGAGGATTGTGTGCGTGTGTGTTTGTGTGTCCGTCCATGTAGGTCGGGTAGCGTCTGGGGCAAGTTGAGAGAGATATTTTTAGGATCTAGTTTCCCCAGATGTAAGAGACCTCCCATATGGAAATTAAGAGGTTAAACCAGAAAATGTTTATTCATAAGACGCCCATACATCAGCAGTCTAGTATCTATCTTAAAATGTTCTCTGCTTCACAGTACAGTACATTGGTTTACCATATAGGAAAGCACTGTCCCTCCTCTCTGTGCACAACCACTGGTGTAAACACTAACAGTAAATGTTAACTGTTTCCTCTCCGCTGGTATCCCAGAGGTCGATTAGGCTGCAAAACAAAGACTTTCCCCCTCGTGTTTATCTCTTCCAATGAGAGCAGTCATTTCATCGCAGCACTTACAGCTTATAAACTCCTTGACAAATCACATTAGTATTTAGCTTCTCTCAGCAGTTTACTGCCTTGCTGCCAAAGTATCGTTTATCACCCTGTAATTCACTTTACTAGGTAAATTCACTCTGGCAGGTCTGTTGGGTCTGTCTGATACAGAGGATGTCAGAGGAAAGGGGATGATGTTTGAATTTTAAACACCTTTAGCAATTCCATCCATTAGCTATACTCATTTATCCTTTAGAGCATCGCAGGGGGCTGGAGCCAAGTCAAGCTTACATTGGGCGAGAGGGTGCATCCTGGACAGGTCACCAGTCAGTCACAGGGCTGGCACACAGAGACAGACAATACCTATGCTCACACCTACAGTACGGGCAATTTAGAGTTGCCAGTCACCCTATCTGCATGTTTTCTGTTTGTAGGAGCAGTGGTGCCCCCAGAAATTTTCCATAGGGGTCAGATAGGGCCACATAAAATCTTGGGGTGGCACACCAAAACCAAAAGCCATAACTGAATTTCAGGACTTTGCTCATTTTGTTTAAGTTTATAGTTGAAAAGTACAACAATATGGAGAGTTAAGGAATCACAATCACATTGTATGTTAAGGGTTTCCTAGCATCACTGAAAACTACAGACAGTGACAGTTAATGCTGCTGCTGTTGACTCATCAGGACACTTATACCCTATATATTCATCCTCTCTTCCTGTCTCTTTCCCATGATAGTACCAGTGTGCATCTCTTTTAGGCCTGATTCCACTTAAGGCTTGTTAAACTTTCTCTAACACAGAATAATATTTGCTGTCAAGCTTTTATTGAATTATGCCAGCAGAGGGAAAAAAACAGCAAAGGATATGTAGGCTCCAAAAGGATCAATCTTTGTTTACGAGATTCACTTCTAGCAGTGTGGCACTCAGTGTTTCACATTTCACATTTTACTGCTGCTCAAATAAAACAGTTATTCTTCTAAGATGCTGCGTCAATATAGCCAGTGCTGTTCCTCCATGTTGGAGCCTTTTAACTGTTTCTTTTTTCAAGCATTTATCTTTCATGTTTTTCATTATTGTAACACTGATTTTCAGAAAAACATTTTGGTTCACTGAGACCTATAAATCCTGTGGAATCTGAGTAAACGTTAAATAAACCATAATGTCAGTGCCATTACTGCCACACATGCGCTCGTGTGAAGTAACTTTTAGCATAATTTAATTGTTGACTTGTGGAAAAGATTTGATTGGGGAGTTTTGTTAGAATACATGCATCAAAGTTGACAGCAAAACTAAAGACACAAATGTCTTTACTATTTCCATATTTTAGTGCACAGTGCCAAAATTACCTTCCAGCTTATTTGCATGTGCATAAGTAGGAACTGAGAACAAGACTACAGCAATATGAACAGAATGTCTTGCTGAATGCAGAATGTTGTTTCTCAGTGAGGCTGCAGTCTCTGACTATTTTCAGGCTAAAAACATATTTTTCTATAGACAAATATGTTTTATTTTTACTGTGTTTGTAAAGATCATACAGTGGTTTAGGTGATTTGATTGACCAGTCACGAGTCCAATGCACAACAGAGCTCCAAAGTAAGTTGTAAATTCATAAACTTGAGTCAAATCATTATTTATGCAAATACAT
>JAPZEB010000007.1:22868421-22880048 GCA_029783705.1 Chaetodon striatus
GGGGGGGTCTCAGCATGTTTGAAGGGGGATGTGTCCCTCCCCAGTGTATATTGTAATCACTGCTTAGCTATAGACATTCGTATGTGACATGTGACCTGATTTATGGAGCTCAGGTTTTATCAACACTTTGCCCTCGCACCCATAAATCTGTCCACTGCCTCTAATATTGTTGAGTGTAGAAAGACACAGCATCATTACGCCATCAGGCTGCATGATAAGGCCTTGTTTACTTTTGAATATCAAACGACTTGGTTCATGCCCATAAAGAACCCACATGTCTTCATGTGTGGGAGGACTCCCAGGCCTGCACTCATACCTCTGGTTAACCATTATCTTACATCAGGTTTGGCATGCTAGGCCGCAACCCAGATCAGGCCTGAAACGGGCGGTTGATGTAAAGAGTGTGTGTTTGTGTGGGGGGCGAGCGGCATAGGTCGGTTACAGTGGATCGGCATTAGCTGCAGCGGCAGCACCGCTCGTCCTGCTCAGGGTATTTTTAACTGTCAGCACTAAATGCCTCATTCAGCCCTGGCATACCCCCCCACCCACCTCGTAACCTCAACCAGAATACCTTCACTTCTGTTTACACAGCACCACAGGCAGGCTTGCCAGCTGTTTACACATGCGCACACACACTCAGACACATACACACACACCCCCTTACACACACTTAAAAAACACAAATATGCAGCATGCTTTCTCTGCTACAAACACTCAAACACAGACGGCATCTATAAAAACTCAGTCTCCATGAAAACATATTCATATTTGCAAACACACAGATAGACACACACACACACACACACATCATGTGATTTGGCCTGGGCCTGTCCCGTCTGTTGGCGAGTTAGAGGAACGGAATGTGTAAGAAACGGTGCCCACACATCGCGCAACCCGCCCAACGCTCGAGTTGGCATCACACACAGTGGGGAAGTGTACGGCGTGAACAGCAAGAGAGGAATGCAGACAAATAACTTGTCTTCATTAAACAATACTGCTGCAATTAAACACGCTAGTTCTCACCTTATGTCTCACTCCTCCTATCATCAGATTGCGGAGATAATGGGTGGCACTATGTGACGAGACGATGGTTATCTGTGAGAGCCAGCCGGAGGGCAATCAATCATGTTGCTGAGACAGCTTTATGACTTCTAATGAATTTCTCCCACGCCACCACCAACGCTGGATATTCAATGGCAGCCAGAATAAGTTTTTGTCTCCAGGCTGAAATCTGAAGGCATTTATCTGGCACTTATCTGAAGTTGTGCTCTTTTGGCAAAAGAGTCTGAGCTTCTTCTTGGGTGTGGATGAGATCTGAAGTCATCTCATGGTAGACAGCCATTGTTTTTCCACACCTACTGTTAGTTTCAACATTGCATCACCCAGTGTGCATTGCTGTCTCTTGGGCCCCCTGCGTTTCTTTCCTTCTGTTAGCTCCCGAGTCTGTTCAGTGCTAATGAATGAATGAAGGGAGCTGTGGCTGAGCTTCTCTGTATTTTTAGGGCTGTGTGCCTGTGGTCTATGTGGCCTGTCCCATTCAGAGGAGCCATGGGGGGATATTTTTGGCCACGGGCTGAGTTGAGTCCAGGCCCACACAGAATCGCTGACAGACGCAGGCAAGGAGGAAAGAGGGATGTTTTCCTATTGGGAGGAAACCAGGCCTGATTATGGAGGGGAGAGAGAAACCAAGAGAAAAGGCAGATGACTGTGTTTGAATGTGTGTGTTTGTGTGTGTGGATTAGAGATGAGGAGAGTGAAAAGAGAATTCTCTCTCATTTCCACACCCTTCCTCTTTGCAGCCCTCATATTTGAAAAGCTTTTAATTTGACATTTAGGTCTAATGACAAAAACAAAAAGTGCTTCTTGTCATAACATTATCAGCTTTCCACTATTAATTGTTAATGTTTTTCAGTTACACATCCACACAAGGTCGAAGCAGCCATACACCGCAGCATATTCACATGCAAATTAAAACAAAATAATGATAATTACAGTTATTTTTTTCCCAGTTTTGTATTATTTTTTCCCTCCGCAGTTGGTTTAGTCCATATTAATGATATTAAAGATACCCATAGTCTTATTTATACAGCTCTCCAGATGCAATTTCAGTTGGCTCACTGATTGGAGCGATTTGCATGCTCCATGTAATGTGGATACAGCTCTCAGGCTATGATTCCCCATATTAATATTTAATTGCCATCAAAGTGTGTTTTCAAAGTATAGGGTGACGCTCCGGTCTCTCAGCCCAGTCACGATAGAGCTGATTCCGGAGTGGGGTGAGGAGCGTTGTGCGGTTCCAAAGAGACGAGCTCCCGGTCATCTTATCCCTCCCTCCTCATGCGCTGGCACCTGTAGCGCCTCTCCAGCAACAGTAAATCACGTGACCATTTCCTCGCGAAGAAATCCTAATCCTCGTGCCAGATCCGTCCGGGTGCAAGCAGCTGCCTCGGCCCAGGACATGCTGAAACCCGAGGCGACGGCATTAAGAATTAAAAACGCTAGAAAGTGGTCCCTGTGCGCGCCTTGTTTTGTCATCAATGTTCCATTAGTGTCACTTTATTCCGCGCCTCCCCTCCTTCTCCCCTCAGTGTGTTTGAGTCAATATCGGGAAAGCCGGCCCGTTTCTGCCCAAATGGTTACAATACACCTTCTTCACGCCTAAAGAGCTGACAAAGGTTATTAAGCTGATCTGTGTTCTGAGCAGGGGACAGGGCACAGCAGATAAATCAGAGCTGCTAGAGATATGTTATCTCAAGCCCTGGGAATTTGCTCAGAGAGAGAAAGTGTGAGGGGACATGGGCATTGTAGAAGTCCATTAATTATTATGAAGCAGCAAATTGAAACCATCTTAAAATCTAGAATATGTCAAAGACACATAGAGACACCTACTCAGTAGCTCTTTCCTCTGTTCTTCCTCTTCAATGTCTTGGTTTCAGAGTGAGGTACCTGACTTCCTGGACAGTGGCCTTGGTGTTTAGAGGACTGTCCTCCAGCAGGAAGTCTCATGGATATAATACCTATGTGCGGCTCCAGCCGGTGGCCAGTGTGGTGATGTTGATACAGAAGCAGACTTGACACACAGCTGTTGTTTATGATGTGGCTAGCCCAGGTGGACAAGCCACGGCCACAAGCCAACCTGACCCCGAATCCACAGATCTATAGTCCCGACCAGAGCTGTTTTTAAAGTCTTTTTGGGGGAAGACAAGTCAAGCAAAATCCCAGCTCCTTTCAAGCAAGTCCATGGCAAGTCTTATCACAAACAAATTGCAAGTCTCAAAACAGGTCTTTAAGGTTTTAATGGATTCCAACATTTCTTTTTAAGGCAAATAATACTTTCAATTGTTGAAATCAAGTCCCTAAAACTCATTTTACTAGAACTTTTTGAAATAAAAGGCTTTTACAGACTTGATGGACCCTTTACTCCTACAGAGATGACTTGAACTCAAACAAGTCTTCAGGTTATGGTGACTTTACAGTGATTCAGTCTAAATGAAAATCCAGGGTGTCATGTGTGCATATAAAGATATATGAATTGCCAGTGATAACATTTCTACTCGCTCTCACACACAGTGTGCATGACAAAATCAGGAAACCACTCAATTTCCAGGTTCCATTTCGTAATAATTTCAAGGAAGGAGTTTATATATAACTAGTAATTTACTAAGAATTTTCCTGGAACCATCATTATATATTTATAATGTTGAAAAAATGAAATAAAAGTACACTAGGTAGACATAGCCGGTAAAGGTTTCCCAGTTAATTCAACTAAGAAAAAGTCCTGTAATTATTAAGTAGTTGTGTAAAAAAGGCCAGTTTGATTGAGTTCATAAGAAGCTGTTACTGTCTAAAAATATTTTCCTGGAAAGAGCTGTCAGGATGCTGGATTCATTATTGGAAAAACTGAGGCAGAGATCCATTGAGTGACCCATGTCAGTGAGTTAAGTTTCTTTAAATGCTGTAGCACCTTTGTAGAGCAAGCAATGACACGTCAGTCTGTAGAAGCAGGTTTTCAGAGGCTGTTTTGAGCACAGACTAGACTGCTGTATCATGTCTATGGAAAGGTTGTGCCAGAGTATCGAAGCCACAAAGGGAAAAGCTTTGTCACCCTCACTGTTGAATTGCGTGTTCACTTACTTGCTGAGATGAGAAGATCAATTCCACTCTTATTTCTGTACTTTAAATATGAAGCTAGAAACATAAAGACTAGAAGCAGAGGGAAACAGCTAGCTGGCTCTGCCCATAAACATGTAGTTTTTTGTATTGATTTAATAAACAAGATATGATGTGTTAAAGTGGTCATAGACACGTTTTTTGCTTTTACTTATTATTATGAAGTAAATGTTGTTTGCACAATATAATGGCTATAGAATAATAACACCATCTGTGTTTAGATTGGTTTCCTAGAGGCCTAAGCCTGGCTTTCACTGCGAAATTCTGTCTGCCATGGAAGGCTCAATTTATGGCACAAAGGATGGGCATCAGCTGTTGTGCAAACAAAACAGGCAGAGGATAATACTTTTGTTTTCCCAGGTAGCTATCAGTAGCTATCCCCAGTTACCAAAGTGTATCAATGTCATTACTTTGCCGTAACTACCTCCAGTGGCGGAAATGTTAGTAGATGGAACAACCAGCGTAACTATGGAAAATAAAATGCATATTATCCTGTGTTGTTGGTTTTTGTTTGACTCTGAGGAAAATGGAAAGTGATCTGGTTGTCTTTGTAAATGCGGCGCCAGCAATAATACCACTTGTAAATGCAAGGAGGGTAAAAAGTTGCAAAGTTTCCACTTTATTTAGTGAGTCTGAAAGGTGCCGGTAGGTGGATTTTGTAACCTTTAGACAGAGCGAGGCTTGTTGTCTCCCTGTTTCCAGTGTTCATGCTAAGCTAAGCTAACCAGCTGTAGGTGTAACTGCATTAACCAAATGAGCCTGTTGTTGTTGTTCATGTACATTGTAATTAATACATAATGGCAGGAAATGTCCTGCCATTTACAAATAAACTCCTTTCTAATAAAATACAAAAAAAATTAAGATGATTATGTGTTGTTTAGAAAGACAGCTTAAGAAACTAATAATTAAATACAACCCTAATTATATTTTTTTTCTCTCATGATATATGATATTTATGAACCCATAAGTGGCAAACGTCTGAAAACATTGTTAAAGCCAAATGGCTGCATGTACAGTGAACTGTACTGATATGCATCTGCACACACAAACACAAAGGACGTAACAGAACTCTCTGCTCCCCAGGCTTCGAGTCATCTCACTACATCAATAAATACAGCAAAATAACATTAGCAATAACTTCAACTATATGACCAGGCTCTAATATGATAGAATTAGTATCAGTGTTTTAAGGTTTGGCCATTTAGGTGAAATTCTAAGCCGGGCAGGGAGTAATTTGGACACAGGGAAAATTGATTTTGACCATCAGCACTTTCTCATTTTCAAACAGCGCCTGCGGCTAAATGGGTTAGCCTGTTAAGCACATTACACAGGTAGCTTCTCCTTTCCTCCCCAATGATTATGTGTCCGCCTTGAGCAATTGATATTTCTTGCAAATAAGAAAATTATCATATTCCATGACTGGAAAGAGAAATTAGGGCCTGCTGTTATGGAGCACAGTCTCAGGACTGAGAGAGGGAGACCGAAGTACATTTTTTCTTTTCTTTTTTTATTTTTAAGGGTGGGGTGCATGTATCAAATGTCCTAAGCTATATTGGAATTGGGGGCGCTGTCAGGCCTCATCAATAAAAATATACAGTGATAGGCTGTAAGTGGTGGAGGGGGGACAATGAGGGTTGGAGGGACGTTGAGAATGAAGGAAGGGCTTTTACTCTGTGCTGAGGCAGAAAGAGCTCGGACCATATAGAGACGGGTGTGTCAAAAGAAAGCTGTAATTTCACCACCAAATGTGAATTAGTCTCATAAATCATAACTCTAACAAAACATCTCCTCTGAATTTTCATTATGCTGCTGTGTCTGACTTAAGTTAAAGAAGCATTTCATACAAATCATCTGTAGTTTTTATTATTTGCATGATACACTCCTCTTTAAATAAATAATAACAACAACCTATCCTTTCATCTCTTATCATCCCAAGTAAACAAATAAGCCCAGTAATGATCAGTGTGCAGTGACACTTTCACTTTGGTGCAGTCAGGCACCAATAAGGCCACAAGGCACCAGTTGCTAGCGATGAGGTGTGTGTCATGATGTAGGTTATTGAGCCTGCTGCATATCCAGTCAGTGGGGCCTTCCCCTCGCCGCTCCCATCCTGTGGCCTGAGAGGCTGTCTGCAGACTGTAGCTGGAGACCCTGGCGGTCTAAGTGGAACCACATGGGGGAACCTGATAGTGGCGCTTGGCCAGAAGAGAAGTTAACCTGGGCAGTGTGGCAGGCAGCTCCAGGCCTGAGAGATGGATGGTCACTGCCGCCAGTCCTGACCCTTCAGCATGCGCCCTCATACACAATATCATCATACATGCACACATACAGTATGTATGTATGCTCGCGCATCCCTCCACAGACACTTTCTCTCACTTGCCCTGATGTATACACCTCATCCATCCTACACCCTCTCAGGGGCTTCTGCGGCTGCAGTGCCCACGAGAGTGGCCGACCGATAAGGAGCATTTACCGTAGGGCCAGTCGGCATGCGAACAACACCAAACACACTAATGGGAGGGAGACAAAGCCACAGGCCACAGACATCCAGTAAACAGCAGACCACAGTCCACGAGATGTATACTCTCTGCTCCATTTGACCATGCAGGTACACCGAGGCACCAACCAGAGTTGTGACTTCCTCAAGTCTTCACTTGCTGTGTGGCCAGGGTAACTTGAGTAACTGTCTACAGTAGGCTTGTATATACCAGCAAAGGGCCAGCTACTGTGGGATAACAGTGTCATTAGGTTGGACTCTGTGTTACACCTCAGCGCTGTGAAGGATCTTTAATTGGTGGGTCAGTTAATAGGAATAATCAGTCTCTCTCTGTCTCTTTCCCTCTATCTAAGTGCTCTGCAGCCATGTGCTTCCAGTTAAGTTGGCGCTCAGCCCTAAGCAGAGGTTAAGTGAAACTACCTGCTCCTCTGTGTCTGGCGATTATTTGCTTTGTCCGCGGCGCTGCCAGATCATAAAACACTTGCGTCCACTTTCCTCCCGCTCTCAAAGTCCCTGAGGTTCATTATTGTTACGCCTGGACGTGTGGCTGTACAAGGCCGCCTTTTTAATGTCACGCTGTGACAGCCCACTGAGGGTTTCACTAACAACACATACCACAGGCCAATATTTCAACAGCAAAATGCACTTCAAACTTTTTCCAGAAAGATTTCGCCCTCCCTTCATTTACACAATATTGATGATCATCAGTCTGGAAGTGATACAGTAAATAATGAAAAATGAGGTTTCTGCAGGCAAATGGGATGAGACATGAAAGCAGACTGGAGTGCTGGCTCTGGTTTCCTGTCTGAATGGCTGTTAATTAATGGAGCAGACGAAGGCCATAATTCTTCACTGGCCAAAGACTGCCACAATGCCAGGCAGTTCAGTGATCACAGTCGTCCACATGCTGCTGGCCTCATGCTTACATTGTTTTGCTTTTTTTTTTCAGTTTGAAAGAATTTATGTCTATTAGTCTTCTGGGAAACCCAAGACACCCTCTCTCTTTCCTTTTTTACCCCCCCCCCCACATACACACACACACACACACACTTTGCAGAGAGAAAGAGAGATAGGGAATCTGTAGCAGTAGATCCAGCAAAGATCAAACCTTTTTCACCCCCTATCAGTTTGGAAAGCCAGTCCGTTCTAAATGATTTCCAAAACCGCAGGTGATTCGTCTCTGTCTCTCCCCTTGACTTCATTTGCAGGATTCAAAGATCAAAAGGGCGTGCAGCTCCTCTAAGATGAGCTCTAATCGCTTGAACTCCAGCGCAGTCATTAAATACAGTAGTATGGATGTCTCTGCCCCAGTGCCAGCTGAAAACGGCTTGCTCTAAATTTCTGCTCTCTTTAGCAGACGCCACTCATGGGGAAACATTGGCGCCTCCCATAGACTGTGATTAAAGTAAATGAATGAAATAAGATACAAGGAAATTGAAATGATTAGTTTTTATAGTAACCACGACGACTGGCAAGGCCCCACCGCCTCAGAACAGGAACGCCCGAGCCAATAAAGCGATTGCATTCAACTGTAAACGAGAGGGTGGGTGAGGAGGGTAGAAGAGCACATAGCAGAGTAAGACAAAAATTACATTGATTATGTATTCCAACCCATGGATTTCTCTATGAAATATGGTCAGCTTTGAAACATGATTGAATTTCAGAGGTATAGTCAGGAATCCCCTAAACAATGTCTGGTTTCGATCACTGACAGACACTGACATTTCTGTCATGCATATAATTCCCACCGAAACTCCACTTTAACATCAGTTTTGCTCAGTGTTTTGGGAATGTGCACATTTTAAACCTGCAGTAACTGATTTTTGACCACTTGGGGGCAATGGAAACAATCAGTTAACAGAGCATTATGATATTCTTATTACCTTTAAGTTGGTATGTTAGCAAACAGTTGCCCTTTGATACATTCAGAATATACAGAGCAACATTAGCATTCATTTGGAGTCGTGTCCCTGGCCACTTGGCAAATGTAACTCCAATAAGTCACTCTCCTTTTAGCTCTGTTTTTGGTCTGCACTCACCTGAATATATCTGGCTTTGTAGTTGAATGCTCCACGATATTCACTAGTTCATCGCTAACTTTGTCTGCCTGTTGTTCAGTACTGGGCTGGCAGCATACAATCAGCTGTTGCTGTTTTTTCTCTGGAAACACGACAGTGTCGAGAGTAAACCAAAAACAGTGAGCTAAAAGTTGCTATAAAGTTTTGATAGAAACAGCGGAGTTGGGTCATCATTCTCCATAAGTTCATCATTATGGGCGGTCCCCTTTCACAGACTGTACATACAGCAGAGGTGGAACCAAGTCATTGTTTTGCAAGTCTCAAGACTTTGCACTCAAGCCCAAAATCAAGACTGGCAAGTCCCAAGTCAAGTCCCCAGTCCTTACCTTTGAGTTCTTAGTCCTTAACAAGTCATAATGAGCTCTTCACCAAATGTCATGCCGTTTTAACAGAATAATAGATTAAAGTTACAAAAGTCCTGAATTCTTTTTTATTTCTGTGTTTAAAAGACTTTGTTGGAAGTTGTTTGTTGCATATCTGTCTCTAATTTTCAACCTGCACATTTTGCATACTTTAGCTCGGTTATTGTTGACCACCACATAGTTTTTGTATGTGAAGTAAATTATCTTTGGTATCTTTTTTATTATATAATTGGTAAGTAACGAAACGCAAGTTCTTCATGGGGAATTAAGTGTTGAGTTGCCGGGACTAAATAGTGTTAACATTTGTTAATTCGGGAAATGAAGAAAATGAATTGGTTTGTGGTACATTTTTTCAAATAAGGTACTTTTTAATCTTTGGTCTTAGGCTAAGGTATCAAGTCTTTTCAAGTAAAAAGACTCAAGTCCAAGTGAAGTTACAAGTCAGTCCACGTCATGTGTCTCACGTCCACACCTCTGACATATAGTAATATGATCGATTGTTTACTAAAAATATTGATTATAACTTCTTTAAAGAAGCTGTATGTAACATTCAGCGCATATTTATGATTCAGGGTATGGGGCATGATTGTCTGCACGCGGTTCTCAACGTGATGGTGGATGAGCTGATGGCTAGCAGCTAACAATGCTAACTCCATAAACAGCTCTAGCAATGGCAACACTACTGACAGAGCTGATATTGTTAACCTGGAGGGAAACCAAAGGTTGGCGCTTGGCTTCCATGACGCTGCTGTTCCAATAATAGCAGTAACAGCCGTATGCCCAGTGTGGCAGTTAGCTAACGAGTGGCATACAGGTATGTGGACTTACATGCACTAACATGCATGCATGGCTGGACTGTCTTCCACAAAGACTAAAAGGAAGCTTGGATAAAAACACACAGAGGTAGCATGACTTCATTCCCTGCTCAGGACTGTATTACTGCACTATTTATTTAAATGTTGTTTGCTGCTATATTAATGCTCTGAATGTTGTATACAGCTCCTTTAATGTTTGAATTGCATAAAAACACTATGCTAAAATTATTCTACAGCTTCATCTTTGACCACAACCATAATTAAATATGCGTAGGTATCTTGATTGATTTATTTTTATTAGTCGTGTATGTAAAAAAAAAAAAAAGGAATTCCTCCCCACCATAATGAGTACCCAGTCACTCTCATAACCCATTCCCACAATATAATGTGCGTCTCTTTTTATAGACTGTATTCATGCATATATTATTCATGCCTGACTCTGTGACCTTGTTTTGCACTGTCAGTTTCACTCTTCATGGCTGTACTTCTTACTTATTTTTGTATTTTTACACTTCATTCTCTCTCTCTGTGTCCTCAGGCGTGGGTGTGAAAGGGACCACATTCCCAGTGGGGACAGTTAAGTCCCTCACGAGTGGAAGCAATCGGACCCAAACCTCCAAATGACGAGTGTCATCTTCCTCCCTCCCCATCCGGCCGGAGCCTGTGAGTGGTGGTTGGTTTGTCCCGTCCTCGCCACCACTTCTGGGCTGGGGTTCCCCGCCGAGAACCCACACGCCTGAGCTGGAAGGGCTGGATAATGAGACACTATGGGGACAACAAATGCATCTGCCCCCGCTCTTAGTCACATTGCAAGTATGTATGTGAAATTCCCAACCTCAAATACAGTATGCAGAATCAGAGTTTGGATGGTGATGCTGTTGACTGGCAAATTACAGACAGTGGTCATGGTGAAAAAGTGGTATATTTCATAGAATATGCTTTGCTGGTACACATGAAGTAGCAATTTAAAACATGACTGAGACTATAAATACCTCACATTAACAAGTGTTTTTCAGTTTTTTACTGAGCCCTTCATCGGATAAACAGCTCAAGATCTATTTTCAGTTGAATGTTGTGTGTCACTTTGTGTGGTATCAGAAAATTAAATGAAACATAGAGGCTCTAATGAATGGGTCATTAATTGCCTCAGTATTATTCCAAAACCAGAGATGGGGAAACCTCATAAACACCAGCTGAGGGGGGAGAATGAGCGAAAGAAAATTCATGGACGATTTGTGCAGTAATTAATCACATATGAATTAAACCCGTCCAGTCAATTGACCACTCCTCACACTCATCACACAACCGCCGATCCCCCCCACCACCACCACCACCCTCCACTGCCTCTCTGCTGTTTGATCCCGGGCCTGTGTCCACCCACCAGCTCTCCCAGTGCCCTCTTTCATCCCCCGCCCACCTGGCACGAGAAGAAAGGCTGCCTCTAAACACAGTGCAGAGTGGGCCGGGCCCAGCGGGCATCGTGCCATGCGTACATTTCCACATTCTCTCATCGCCTGCGCTGTGTTTCCTCTCCAGAAGCCATACATCAGCCACCGCTGGGCCTGCGCCTGGCCCTGCCCAGCTCCTTTCCGCCTCACAACACGACTACAAAGCCATGGGGTAAATGACAGGAGTGAGGGCCATGTACTGCGTGACGGGGGAAGGGGGGGGGGGGGGGGGGGGTGTTTAAAATGGAACCAAAAAA
>JAPZEB010000007.1:22897687-22908541 GCA_029783705.1 Chaetodon striatus
TGGAATCCACTGTTGTTCTACAGTAGCCCAGAGCAGACAAACACAACATTGGCTCTAGTGGGTCAATTTGCGTTTTTGCATCACCTACCGTAGTTTTCCTACATGTTTGACACATGGGAGAAGTTTCAGTTCTGTAACCTCACACACTGGACCTTAAAATGATTTTGTGTTTTGGCTTCTCAGCTGACCTGTGTCAGTGTGAGGAACCAAACGGATGCCATCTTTGGATGACTCAGCGCATGCTTGATGCCATCCTCATGTTTACCTAACAAGCGAAAAAGCTCAAAGTGCAGACTAAAGACTGCTGTCTTACTTAGCTTTACTTTTGAAAAGAAATCGAAACTAGTCAATCATACCTTTCTTCATCAGTTAAAAGGATATGTCTGTCCCTATGACAATATGATCAAGGTTGGCATTTATTGCCACTCACTGATTGTATTGACTGAACACTTTTAAAGTTGTGTCATGAAATAGCATGGAAGCAACTTGCGATTGGACCAAACTGCTATATTTTTGGGCATGTTTAACCTTTCACACCAATGAACCTCAGTCTATTAATTTAGTAAATTGTAATTTAATACAGTTCACGCTTGAGGAAACAAGTGGTACACTGTGCTTCTGGTCTACTGTTATGTTCTGTCTGATCTTGCATGTGACCCTCTTCTTTACCAGACAGGGAAATGTTGCTGCCTAAATTCTACATAACAGCAGTGTATTGAGCGATACTGGTTGCATGTAAGGTCCCCTTGGGATGTTAATCATCTCAAACTGCTCCCAATTTAAAGTCCTGAAAAAAAGAGTTGCCGTGTCTCCTGAATATGGTTGCCATCTGTTGCATCAAAACCTCCTCTGAATTAAAACCTCTGGGGAGAAAATTATCACCAGAGCGGCTTCAAGAGAGGAGAGTTGTGTCTTCATCCCCCCTTAACCAGCCGCAGGTTGTGTCGCTGAGCCTCGTGCCTGCTCGCTGTTTGTTCCGGTAATTATAACTCAGGCCATTTTTATTTCTCTCCGTCTCACACAATGAACTGCAGGTTACGCCGAGGCCCAATTCCGACAGTACCAGAGGCTCACCAAGCAAATCAGACCAGACATGGAAAGCTATGAGAAGCAGAGGGAAGAATGGTGAGTTAAGCCTTCTTTTGCTATGACAGTACTATATCTGTGTCTATTAATACTTTATCCATATAGACAGACAGCTCATCATGGGAACAAATATGGCATTACTAGATTTTTGTGCAAACGGGGCCATAAAAATTATGACATGAGGAGGTCTCTGCTACTAAGACCGTAACTGTGAAATTTCTTGTCAAGTAAAATGAATCGTCACATTTTGCTTTGCGTAATCATCTAAGAATCCACCCATCACATGTGCACAAAGCATTTTCTATATGTTAAGTTATGTGCCCCCTCATTTGCCCTGGGGTTAGTGTTGACATTACCCCTGAAGTAATTCTAAGATTTTAAAGTGCAATGCATGCATGCACGCAAAGATCGAAGAAGAGCTGGTGCCTGCAGGTTTTTCCCCCTTATAGGCAGATCTTCATGCAGAACTGTAAAGGAAGCGCACACACATTTTTCCCTTTGTACCTCCTCTCATTGGGACAACCATTATCATAATGATGGAATAGAAAGATTCAGTTTTTATATATGTTAAAATTGTGATTATCTGTAGTTACGCTCTTTTAATTCCTTTGCTGGTGCTCCACAGTGGTGAGGACTTCCACCCCACATCCAATAGCCTGATCCACGGCACCCATGTCCCCACTAAGGAGGGCATCGACCGCATGGTGGAAGATGTTGAGAAACAGTAAGTCACACTCAAAAGCAGATGCTAAAAAAGAGATTCCATATCCTCTCCTGACCCGCCATTAATTTAATCAAACTCTTAGCTTGCCCATTAAGTATCAGCCTGACTCAGTGGGCAACCCACTCAGATGAACCTTCGCACTAACCGACTGTTCTTTGATTTCTGCTCTCTGTGGCTTTTGCCAGTGAGAAATAATAAGAAGCACTCGACAGGACTAACAAACTGAACGATAATGATGGAAAACTTTGACAAAATAATGAACAGTACATAAGGCAGGTCATGAGTCATATGTAAAATATTCCTCAATGGAATTCCCCCCCGTGATGTTATTTAAAAACAGGTTTGGGTTCAACCTTGCAAAGTATGATCGGGTTAAGCAATTCTAACAACCCAAGAGGTTTTTTTTTTTCATGTATCTCAGAAAGACAGTGAGTTCATTCAGACCTTTTTCCGGCCCTGGTATACCACAAACGTAGTGTGGAGTCTGGAAATATGAGACTATCTCAGTTGCAGTAAATTTGCGGAAGGATTGAGTTTGTGACCCCTTTGCCAATTTGAAAGAGCGGGATGTTTTGTGTGAACCATGGCCTGTCAGATCTGCAGTATCAGCCCCAGAGAGGAAATCCTGGTGCGAGCAGCTGATGGGAGCAGTTTATTATTATCTGTCTGCACGCGGTCATGAGGGGTGGCAACTTACCCAAGTGGTGTACTTTAAAGGAGACCTATTATGCTTTTTCTTATTTTCTGCCATATATATAACGTCACAATGTCGGATGTTCATAATAAACATGCCCAAAGTTGCAAAAAATGACGTAAATATCTGAAAAAGTAATCTCTGTGAGCCATACCTCAGACTGAAGACCATTCTAAATACTCATTGTGGTCATGAAGGATTTATTTACATGGTCATCTGCTCCAGGTACACTACCACAGCTGTAAACATTACGTAGCCTACATTGCTACATGCTAACGTCAGGTAAACATGTAATCTTCTTTGCAGATGTCATTAATTTCTTTCCAATTTCACATTAGATGTCTGCTGGAACGTGTCTGGTTATGTGTAGAAGCTTTTATCAGAGATTTTTCATCATATTATTGCTGCTATACTCAGGTAAACTCGTTCTGCGGGTGCAGTCAAGGTGCAGAAACGCTGAGATGCAGAAGACATGGAAATGCCGAGTAGTCTGAGCAGGCTAGGCTTTTTCAGGAGGGGGCTTAAAGAGACAGGTGCTTATGCGGAGCATGTCAGACAGAGGGCTAATGTAAGTGTTTCAGCATACAGTATGAGGAAGATAGAGTGTTGTTAAAACATTAAAGCATGTAAACATGTTTTATCACAGGGGTCAGCAACCTGTGACTCCAGCGCCAACGTGGGGCTCTTAAGCCCCTCTACAGTGGCTCCTTGTGGCCAGGTTTACACTAATATAAATATATGAATTTCCATGTATATGGAAATTTTTAATGGTACTTTGTTTATATTTTAGGTCTGTCATTATTGTAAGCCTAAAGAAATTCTCCAGTTCTAAAAATGTGTAGCCTGTATAAAAGAAAATGTATTTTGACATTTCAAAAATTAAAATGTGCGTCATACACCTACGGCTTGGCACCTTTTCCTCTAAATCTTGTCGAACCTCAGTGGGGAGTTAGTCTTGAGTTTAGCCAGGCTAGCTGTGGATTCCAAATCCACAAAAAAGTCTAGGAGGAAAATAGAGAATTTTAGAGTTAGTGGACAGATTTGTTTGCTTTCGCCATCAACCCTGCAAAGTTTCAGTACCAAACAAACATAATTAGTCCACTCTAGAGTAGCTACCTTGTGTCATGAATGCTCATTTAGACCTATAAGTAGTGCTGATAGGTGCATTTAGTGGCTCTTTTGATAGTAAAGGCTGCATACCCCTGTTCTAGTAGAAACCCAATATACAAGTATTAGCCTGAAAATGAGTACAATAGATCCTCTGTAAACAGAATATTTTTCATGGTCCTAGTCAGGACACAGCTTCTGGTCAGACCATGCCCGAATAAATACATAGCCTTATGTCAAACAAGTGGGTGTGGGTAGATGGTTTGGTAAGCCTTTATCAAAGCTATAATTCAGTCAGACCACAGGGATCACAGTACCATCAGTGTCCCTCAAATTGAACTTAGTGCTGCTTCAAAGAGTTAAGCTCTTCCACTGGTTCTTTGTTAAGATTTTGTTTTTGCTACAGAAGTCCCTTTCACCTTTGATTACCCTGGTCTTTCCCTGAGCTGTTCTATATTTGAGACAGTCTAGGGCTTGTGTTAGAGATGCGACTGTAGGGCATTAGACAAGGATTCAGTTGCCAGCGTATGACGCACAACAATGCTTTGAAGACACAGTGAATCAAGACTGGGAGCTCACAAATTGACAGTATTTTCCTCTGAGTATGTATGCATGTATGTGTGTGTTAGGTTTTCCATTGCCACTCTCCTTGCCAAATTTAAATGCACACCCCCAGATTATTGCCTGTAGCCAATTATTGTTATTGGATATGCCATGGATAGTGGCCATGCTGGTTTATGAAATCCTCTCTAAGCTGCTTTTATTTGCCGTCGTCAGGATAGAGAAGCGGGCCAAGTACAGCCGACGCAGAGCCTACAACGACGATGCAGACATCTACTACATTAACGAGAGGAACGCCAAATTCAACAAGAAGGCGGAGCGTTTCTACGGCAAATACACAGCAGAGATCAAACAAAACTTGGAGAGAGGCACAGCTGTCTAGTGGGTCTGGTCACCTCGGTGGACTTGTCACTGCTTCAGTTTTGTCTTCATTAGCGAGACTTTGGTGCATCTTGTTCTTGTCGAGACGTGCTGCATACATAGATTCAAATGCTAAATGGACTCTGTAATATGAGGGTGTTGTGTAACATTTTTATATCATGCTGAGGTTATTTTGAGCTGAAAGATGATTCAGTTATCTGTAAAATACATGATGTGTGGTGTTCCTTTGTACAGTATTAGAAGTTAAAACAACTGATATGATTATTCTTGTTCTTTATTTTTAAATAAACCACTTCCAGTTATCTTACAAACTTGTTTGTTTTTCTGTGGCTTTGCTGTGTGTGGTCTCATGATTTAGTCATTTTGAGCGTGAGAATGAACTACCATCAAACCTCGGGGCATATTTAGCCCAAGATGCCAGCCAAAAAGAATGTTTCAGTGGAGGTGCACATAGAGATAAAGACCAACAACTGAGCAATTCAATTTAGTCATTATCATCTACATCTCAGTCTAACTAAGTCGCCCCGAGCTGCGACATGAGTAGGAAAACCTTGTGACTGGAGAAGAGATAAAAGACAGCAGGTTCTCATGCAAGTCCCCCACTCCTCAACTCCTGTCTGTGTGCAGGGAATTGCACCCTCTACAGGCGGTTTGTGTAATCATACCAGCACTGAATTGACTCAAACGTGTGTATATATAAATTACCACATTCTGTTAGAATTAATCCGGATGAATCATCAGTCCTCAGAAAAAAATTATGGGATGCCCCCAAATGATCACTTGCAAAGACGCCATGACGCAACTTGTTTATGTCTTACTGGTGAAGGGTAGGGGAGGGCTTCAAATAATGTCTTTGATATCTGACTCTGCTGTAGAGCTGTTAGGGAGTGGATTAAGTGTTGAGGTTCAAGATTGTGATATTTTTGTAGTCTTATCTGATTAGCCCGAGGATGTTGGCTGGGAATCTTATGAGGAGCGACAGCACATAAATTCACTGTTGTGTCTCACAGATAATTTGACACCTTTGATTCTTTCAAGGCCAACTGCCACTTAGAGTGTTCCCTGTAAAGCAAAATGGGTTTGATTTAAACCTCGTAAACATGGGGAAATTACTGGATAAATAACAATGAGTGTTAATGACTGAGTTTTTCCATAGACACAAAAGCCTGGAAGTGATTAAATTGCACCAATTCTTGTTTAAAAACAAACAAAAAGAAAAGATTTAAAAAAAAAACAAACATGTCATATGAGGATAATAACATTACAAGACAAACCTGTCTGACTTCTCTACTTTGTCGGGTAAAACTACAGACTGCTATGCTTGTTGTGTGCGAATCAATGATCTTGTTGTGTATCAAGTAAACGACTCCAGTATCCCCTTTGCCCCACTAAGACTCACTGTGTTCTGTATTTGTATGTCTTATCTTCTACTACAGTAATTAATCAGAACTACAGGTCTGTTTACAGCAGGAGACACGCAGTCTGGCAGTCAGATATAATCAAAACTGTGTGATTTTACCTTTTTATTACAACAGATTGTGACATGTATCTTAATATCAGCCTGGAAATCTTGGGAGCATTAAAATTTATTACTCACTTAATAGATCGTTATTTTACCCAATAGATAGGTTACCTCCTGGCGATGATACACTACTATTTTAAACATGTGCCAAGAACCAGTCGATCCAAATACACACATGCTTTAGGGTAAGTAGCAGCCACAACAGCAGATACATTAAGTCACTCAAGCAGGAACATGTCCAGACCATGAAGAGGCATAAAGACGATCTGTTCTGAGTGTGGCTGTGATTTTTGGATAGTGACTGGGAGCAGGGCAGCAGCTGTTGTTACAGGCAGTTCTCTCAAAGGTGAAGAGGGGAGGAAGCGAAGAGGAAGAGGNNNCACAGCAGAGGTAGTAGAAAAGCACAGGTGTTACCACTAACTATGGCTTTGTGTTCATGTGTCTCAGTGAGCACAAATTATGCACTATAGCAGGACTCTTAATCTTAATGGAATTCTGCAATTAGGTTTGTTATTTAACAGCTTAGCCCTTTCCACTGTGTAGGTCTTCCATGAAAGAAGCTGCTCTACAGTGTGATGCAGAGCAGAATTAACTGCAGATCACGAGGATCCTTGTGACACTGCTGCGGAATTGTTTGAAATATTGTGCTTTAAAATAAATATAAAAATAAAACACATCTGTACCAACACATAACAGTATCTGAGTAACTTGGAATCATTTTTTTGTACCTTCAGAGCCATCTGATAAGCAGAGTGCATTGGTGCTTTGTGTTCATTCACATTTTCTACCCGTCAAACAAATCAGAGATGGTGGTGGTTAGTCAGCGGTCTGGAATCAGGCTACTTCATCAGTCTTTTAAAAATCTCACAATAAAAACATTTTCCATTCCTAAAAACAAAGCCACACACAGACTTAACATCTGAAAACTATAGGGTAATACTGACACCATGTGGTCATCATAGAAATTGCAGCTAACTTCAATCCACTGAGGCACTCCAGCTGCATTGGAGGGTAAAACCTTGACAACAGGTCAAATTGGTAACAGATACCTGGGAAACAAATCCTGTGTTTTCGCAGCAAGGCAAATGTATCATATCGTTGTGTTTTATTAACTCTGTGTATACACACTCACTATTATGGCTACTTTTTTCCAGGCTGTTGTGATCAAGTCCATTTGTTTTGTTTTTTTTCAAATAAGCTGCATACACAAATGCTGGCACACCCACTATTTTCATAGCGTAAATATTTGACATACATTCAGTGGCACAGCATGGCTCATGAACCCATTATCAGTTTACCCCACTGGAATATCTAAACACACCATTACTTTACTCTGGTAACTGAGAAGTAAAAAAAAAACATTCCTGTATGGATTAATCAACCCGGTCACAATTGGTCAACCTAATTCCTCTACATGCATGATTTTAGTAAGTGTTGAAACCTCACTCCTATTTAAAGCTTTTCCCTCAACAGTTCATGATTTGTGACTCATTTCAAAACAACACAAACATTGTTTTTATTAAATAAATATCTTTATTGAATCACAACTGGCACAATATACAACAAATGCAAAAAATAGTCCCACCTGAGCGAATTCTTCACTTCCTCCCATTTAACTCTTTTACATCTGAAAGAAAACGCCAGCCGAAATATTATAAAACATATATACAAAATATTTCAAGTGTCCATGCACTCTGCCACATTACTGTGAAGTGGCGAGTGTGTGTTTGCGTGCCTTGGAGGATTGGCCTGATTTGACTGGAACCCAGTGGCCATAGGGCTTTCTGCTTTCATAGCTGTCCACTCTAGATGTTACCTTAGCAGAAGATGGAGCGGCCACTGTTGGTTTGACCACAGAATTCTAATGGGACAAGGTTAGGAGAGAAAAAAGCATTAGAACACATTCATGTATGCTCAGGGTAATGTCAAGCAGTGTTTGGTTTTAATCATTAACAGTTTGGAAAAGCTGCAATTTCAGCCACTTACATTAATGCTGAAAGAGATAATTTTCCTTTTAGGAGACATCTTTGGGCTGGGCATGTCATCAGGCTCCACCTCACTGCTCTGTTTCAAAAAGACAAGAAAAACAAGCTCACTTAGATGTGTGTACACTGACAGTAGAGTGAGCTTTGACAGTTTAAGTTTCCATTGCTAATACTGTAAAGCACTTCTACTGTATAATTAATTATTTAAGTGTTAGCTTCAACACTTGACACCCCCCCTCCTCATCCCACATGCTGTCAAAGGCTTGGTTCAACCATTAAATGTATCCTACAAGGACAAACCTCTAAACAGAATAAATCAATAAAATGCAAACAAATCTCAGAGTAAAAAAGGATGTCTTCTCTGTCTACAGTGGTGATGATGGTGACGTAGGTTTCCCAGCCCTCAGCACACAGCTGGTGAACCAACTTATCTTTGGCATACGGAGAGGAGTTCTTCATCTGTTTTTAGCTCTCTTGACAGGGATAGTCACTATAATTCGGTCCACACGCCTGTGCTCCATCAGCGAGTGGAGGATTCTGCTAAATAACAACGACCCATTTCAACTGCAAGCATAAATACATTCGAAATGTAAAAATTCTACTGCCTCTCTATCCATATGAAGTGGAGTTAGTGTAACAGAATATCTGAATTGCTTGTGCATCATCTAGGAATCTATGTGTATAATTAGCATTCGTATGGTGTGTATGCATGTCTGATTGTGAAGTAATCTACCATGTGTTTGTTAAACTGAAAAACCTCTAGTTGATAAACTTACATATTGTGAACATTATAAGAGTTATCAGATAACCTTTCACGCAAACACATATTGTTGTCACCCAAGTCACATGACAGCCCTTTATTCCCAGGTGCCGATGAGTGAAGGAGACCACTGTCATGTTATCTATGAAGACAGGAATAAATACAGAGAGCATGTATATTCCCTCAGGGGTCCAAAGGTTAACACAAGACACAGGAAATTCAACACAACATAGACCTAAAGATAATCAATAAACATCTGTGGACATTGCACTCTGCTTTGTATACTTTCTTTGTTGACAGTTTGATAAAATTATGTGACAGCTAGGATCAGATTACACTGTACAGTTATTTAAAAAAAAATTCATCCTGTCCAGCCAAAGAACCATGAGAGCATAACTCTTCTTGTAAAATGTAAGTAATGATCAGTGCACTGTTATGCACAAGTGGTAAGAAAAACTGTTGGCTATCTATAATATTCAACATTCTTACCTCGTATATATATGTGGTCCAAGATGGGGGGGGGAAAAACTCTATACCTTTGATAAGAATCTGTGACAAAGTCTTATTTTTACTGTGGTATTGTGTTCAATGTGAAGCTGACATTCACTATCAGACACCCACCTGTGATGGAGTCTTTTCAGGGTCTTCTTGTCTCACCCATGTCTCTGGCAAAACCTGTTTGGACTCCTCTGACTGCTCTGACAGGATTGGTTTCACACTCTCAGGAAGTTCCAACTTCTCCACTCCTAGATTCGTGGTAGCATTGGCCACTGCGGCTTTCAGGAGTTCCCTTTTGTCTAAGGAATACAGATAAAGGGTTTTGAGAAAAGATTTACTCATTTGTGCAATGTAACATTTTTTTGCTCAAAGTCTGCCTCTCTGAGCAATAAATACAAACACCCAGAGTACTGATTATTCCCTCACTTTACAACTTACCATCCACAGTCAAGTTGCTGGAATGCCCTGAAGGTCCGGACCTTGTGTCACTTCTGTGTGTTCTGGGAGGGGAAATCCGACTCACAGCCCTCCTGTGCCTGCTCCAACGGCTGGAAGACCTGGAGTGGGGCCTGGTGCTCAAACGGCTGGGGGATCTGGAGCGGGACCTGTAGCGTCTGTTGTGTGAGTACCTGTCTGGTGAGGGCGTGAGGCTGTAGGAACGAGAGCGAGCCCTGTAGTGCCGTGGTGGGGATCTGCGGGATCGGCGACCATGGCCATATCTGTGATGGTTCTCACAGCGACAGCGTGAGAGGGGTCTGTGGCAACGAGGGTGAGAGCGGGACCTACTGTGAGAGGAGGACCTGCTGCTGGATGAAGATGAAGACCTGTAACGTCCCCTGTTGGTACCACGTCCCCTGTAGTGACCTGAGCCATAGGACCGTCTGCTGTCACAGCTGCTGCTGGATCTGGAGCGGGAGCGAGTTGAAGCAGGGCTTTTCTTGTCAAAGATGACGTTGATGCCATCACTCTGGCGAGCATGGGCCATGTCAGAGTGCGAGTCTTCCCTCTTGGCCATTGTTTTGTTTTCTGCCACAAGCTGAAATGAGACACACATATATGTGAATAAACACTTCAGTAAAGATAACTTTTAGCAATAATAAATCAGTAAACCTTAAATGACCCGGCCCTTTTGCAGTCAGTGTAGCAAAAGCTTGCGTCATTACATCTTGGTAGGATGAAGTGCCTTAATATCAGCTTCAGTCTGTGTGTAAATCTGTGACTTATGTTGCATAACACTCCTTTTCTCAGTGCTGCCTACAGCGGCAAAGCGGCGTAGCTGCAATGGCCGACTGGAGAGAACTGGAAATTTCCAGAGTGACGCAAGCTAATGCTAGCTTGAGCTAACAGCTAGCTTGAGCTACCATCTGTTATCGCTCTGAAAGACGCCGTTCCCAACTTCGTCCCTTGATTTTAAACATTTTAGCCATCAATCTTACATGTAATGGACAATACATTTACACACACAAACCCGACAAACTGCAACCGTTTACACGTAACTCTAGTGTGGCGAAAACAAAGTTAGCCATGCTAACCGCC
>JAPZEB010000007.1:22914266-22937005 GCA_029783705.1 Chaetodon striatus
GTATTCAGAATGTTTGGAAGCCTTACATACGTTTACCCTAATATTTGAAACTTGGCCATGTTTAAGGGAACACTTTACACTTAAAATTACCACTTGTATATCAGCTAATCAAGCCATGTTACCTTGAATTTGTGAAGAAAACTTTATTATTTGGCATGCCTCCACAGAAAACAGCAAACATACTGAACCCATTTAACAACAAAACTATATCAAAATATCTCTTTACAAACTTTCAAACAGCTTGTGAAATATAATCCATATGCTCAGTACTTCAGTACAAAACACATGAACTTTCACTACTGTTTAAAACTGAACTGAAAATGAAAGTTATCTTTGCTCTCCTCAAAACCAGACTCTAGTACTAAGGTTAATTTTGCAAAAATGCATGTTTGGGAAGTATGACATATGACTGGATAAAGGAGAAATGGATGTTTCAACACAGTTTTGCTGTTGTTAAACATGTTCCCCATTCAACTAACAAACAACATGTTTCCATGGAGGCATACGAAAATAAGTTTCTTCACCAATTCAAGGTAACACGGCATGATTAACTTATATACAGTTTGCCATTTTGTAGGAGTATTCCTTTAGAATGCACACCCCACATTGTAACATTATATATGACAGCAAATGAGGCAAAGCAGCATAGGTCCCCTTTGATTGTCTTCATTTCCCATTTATAATGATGCTTTCTTTACAGTATATTTTAATACTGTCACATTTAGTTTCTACAGTAGTTGCACCCTAATTTAAGACTATTTCCCCATATTACTATTACAACATACATGCAGTAAAACCCCAACCCATAAAGAAGGGATGTTGTGGTGTCACCCAGTAACGCACCCTTTTCTTATCTCTGTTTGCAGGTGCTCGAGTCTGGCTCTTCATTGGCTTCATGCTAGCTTTTGGCTCCCTCATCGCCTCAATGTGGATTCTGTTTGGAGGATTCGTTGTGCCTCGTAAGGCCTGTTTTTGACTTTCTGTTCAGTAATCAGTTTTTGGTTGAGACATTGAGATACTTTTGACAGTATTAAGCAACTCAGGACCTCTTTGAAAATTGCAGTGCTGAAAGAGAAGCCAGTGTGATTTAGTCATTTAATACACATGCTGTATAAAGTGAGCAAAATGTTATACAGTACAATTATGAGCAGCTTTTTATTTACTTAATGTTGTACCACGTCAAATTATATGCAGCCTGGTTTTGTAATCATTTAAATCTGTTGTCTTTTGCAGAAAAGCCTGTTGTGTACCCTGGTATTGCCATTTTCTTCCAAAATGCGTTCATCTTCTTTGGGTAAATAAATGTTCCTCAGCAGTGTCTCACTTCAAACCCATGCTTACACTTCCACAGTTATTATGTGGAAATATTCTCACATTGTCTTCCTCTCTCCTGATTAGGGGTTTGGTCTTCAAGTTTGGACGTACAGAGGATCTGTGGCAGTAAGGGAGTCTGTGTGTCGTCATGTTCACTGTTTATACACTCAGCTTTCTATATTGTACAACACAATATGCTTTAGCGGTTATTCACTTTATATATAATACTTTTTTAGCTTTCAGATTAGCGTGTTTAATTTATATTGTTTGCTGTATAATGGCTAAATCATAACTAAGCACAAGTTTTCATAGATTCCTTTAAAGTTTTGACTATTTTCAAATGTGGCACATCTTTAAATGTGTCTGTTTGCACTCAGACTGTGTAGCCATGTTGTTATAATGGTTTACAACTTGTGTATAACGAAATGTGTATTTTGGGAGCTTTACTTATCTGAACTGTCCACATTACTTGTTTTATGACATATTTTAATTTGAACAGTCTGTTAAATGGGAACAACATAAATTATTATGGTACAAAATATCATTGAGGGCAATATATCATATTACTGTACACATTAACTGAATGTAACCATATGGGGTGGTTTGTATTTTAATCAAATAACTCATGTCAGCTCTTAAACTTAGCAGTCATCCACATTTATTGTTAAAGTTTAATCAGCTCACACTGCTGACATAAAGACAACAAAGGTTTCACGACCATAGGGTGTCATATGTGTACTGGAGGTTTGTATTTGACTGCAACACTTATCATTTGCTCCTGTAACATCCAAACCATGAGGTCAGCTTCTGACAACTATGGCAGCATTAAAGAGAAACATACTGGGCACAAACTGAGTCTGTATTCATGCTTTCACATTATTTTTTAATCATAGTCTTGCACACATAAAAACATCTAATAACTTGTATGACACTATTTACATTGATATGAATGGACACCAAAAATGTTTTGTACTTCCAGGATCAGACTTGATCTACTTCTTTTCCTGTCTTCTTACTTGCGTACAGCAAGATTGGGAAACTGCAAAACATGAAAATATTTTGTTCAGTTTTATGAATTTACCTTACTTAAGGTAACAGCACAACACAAAAAATAAGTCAATTTCTGTTCTGTATAATTACAGATAAAAAGATGAAGGCCCAATCCCAATATCCCCCTCATAAGGCCCTTAATCCTGAACCCTCAGGGACTTAACAAACATCATCTGGTAACGTTTAAGTGTGAGATGCTGCAAGGGTTTGAAATGGTATAGATAGGAATGGGAAAGCTCCATGCCATGATGTATCACGTTACCTTGATGATGACAAAATAGGTTACGTTTGGTATAATTGAGTTTGGGAATTTTTATTTTATGTTTTTTACTTTGTTTACAGCTAAGGCACTTCAGGGGTCAGTCCCTGATTTTAATGTCTTCCAGACTTTTGCCTTACAAAATGGACAGGAGCCAAGTGTCAAATAATCAATTTAGTTGTTTTTGTCAAAACAGCATCATTAAGCAAAATCACAAAAAATGCTTGATGAATAAACTAAGTATGTAATGCAGCATTCCTCTGACTTTAGGTTTTTCACGGGCCATTTAAAATCCCTAATTTTGTGTTTCTGTGTAAATTTAATATGCCAGGCTGAACACACATGTGCCAGTCTGCCTTGTTTACCGTTTTTATATATTTTTAAAATGCTTTCAGGCTTCCCCTGGTAACCTGTTTTAGTGTCACAATGCAATGAATTGTGGGTAATTCCCTCAAGCAAAGTCTGCAGAAACGCAGGCTTTCGAAAAGTGTGCAAAGGGCTCAACGTGACTATGGGACTCACGCACTTCAAGATTAAACAATGGGACAGCCTTAAGCCCTCGCACACTTTTGCAGGAACGTGCATCAATGTCTGTTAGTGTGGAGATTGGAATTGGGCCAAAGTCTTGATTGCCTACCTCCCAGAAAGCCTGATCATCAAAACATTTCTTGTTTTGGGGTGGTCTCCAGAAGTTCCACTTCAGTAAGAGTCCTTAAACAATGAAATGTAAAAGTCGTCAGGAAATGGCAAGCATACTTTATGATATGGTAAAGACATAGTTCTGTTGTTGTCAGCCTGTATATTATTGCACACTATAAAAGGAGGTAACACCAGGTGCCCTCTGGATTTCAGTGAAATACAAAAAAACCTAAAGTAAGATATGTGTAGGGTCACATTTCACTGTTGATGGCATCCTGTTGCAACTAAATAATTCAAAATGGACCTTCTGTCTTCTAGTATGATTGTGCCAGACAATTATAATGGAAATATTACTGGAGAAAAGATTTACCTGTAAGGATTCCCGTGGACAGACTTAGAGCGATGGTGATGAAAAGAGTACAAATGTGAAATACAGCAAACCGGATTGCTCTACGAAACAAAGGACAAATTATACAGACTGTCACTGCTTTTGTGCGTGTGTGTTCCAGTGCAATCACACCAGTAACTTTCTTACGTTGTGTGATCGTCACAGTCTTTAATCTGTAGAAGGAGATGTGCCAGCCATCCCAGCAGACCAGGTAGTCCGTATGTGCTCAGGACAGCACAGGTGTCATGGCACTCAAATGCAAGAAGGATGTGGTTCTGGGAAATAAGAACTTATGATGAGATGTGATATGTAGATTCAGGGATACGTGTCTATGTATGTCTATGATCCAAACCTTGAGGTATCGGAATCCAGTGGTCGATAGAATAGCAGCAATGAATCCGATTGTCATGGCTTCCCATGGCTGATGAACCACAGACATGGAAACCCCAACAGCAACACCGCCAGCAAGGATGCATGACTGCATATGGATCTGACAGAGGAGTGACAATATATACTCCATTATAAATGAGATCTCAATGGTACTACATGTACTGATTGATTCACTTTTTTAGTGGCTTCTGTGGTACTTAATCAGGTACACTTCACCCAGTAGGGACTCTGTTCATGAAAGGGCATAATGCTGTGCTAACATATCAAGTGTCATACCGGGTTTAGTTTTCCCTTGGGGCTAGAGAGCACAGACACAGCAGCTGCTGTTACAGCACTGACAGCCAGGGCCAGGTAGGTGCTGAGGACAGCCCCCAGCTTCCTCCCAGGAGTATGACTGTCCACAAGGACTGAATTAAAACTGGGCCAAAACATCCAGAGAAACACAGTCCCTGGAGAACAGAGAATTGAGATTCTGCTTTAATAAGGTAAATACTTTCTAATGCAGGGTTTAAAGTTAATTCTCGAGTTTAACAGTAGCTATCCCACTTATTGCACCATCATACAAAATCATATCTAGAAAGATGTCAGAAAACCACAGCCTAAACCTTACCCAACATGGAGAATAATCCTGTTTTGCGGTCAAATTTCTCTTTTTCAAATTGCTGCTTGGATCCTTTCCGATACAGGATCCAGGTCAGCATGAGTCCGAAGAAGGCCCCAAAGATGTGAAGCAGCATGATGCTGTTCTGAGGCTGGACCTAAAGGTAGACAACAGCATTATAAGTAAATGGCTGGCCTGAGGAATTAATGTAAATGTGAAACACAAGATTTAGAGTTGCTTACCCTCAGCAGAGTCTGAGTCTGGAGGAGCCATTCATTCAGAATAAACCCCGACACCTCCAGTAGGGCGATGAGGATGAGGTGGACAGGGTTTGTCTTCCCCAGCACAGCTCCAATTGAAATTAGGGCAGAGGCTGCGCACATCTCAGCAACTATTATGCTATATTAATACATTATAACCATTGACTGATACATCTCCACTGTGATATATATATATATATATATTAGGTTTGTAAATGTTTTTATAATGTCATTGATGTATAATTTAACTATTAAATTAAGTTCCATTTTCATTTGCTATATATACTATAAATACTGTATATGGATGAATAAATTCAGTAGAGATCATTTGTGCATTTGTGTGTGACACCAAGTTAAAAAATTGAGAAAATGGCTACCTCAACAGATGACTTACCTTCTCAAGTTTATCCTGATCTTTCCTCTGTAATACCAGGACTCTATTCCATTGAGTATAATCGCCCACTGCGTGGCCACCACAGCCACAAGGAGGTTGAACCCAGTGCCACTGAAACCATACCGCACTAGAAAAGTGCATAAGAAGCCAAAACCTAGAACCACCATCACATTCACATCCTGGAACTCTGCAAGAAAAAATAAGTAGTAGGTGTTAAAAAGTGTCAAACATTTCAATCACAATACAGAATACAAAACAGGTATCTCTACTGTGTTTCTGCTTACAGTCCAATTCTCAGGACACAGCCCAGGTCATCTGCTACTAAAGAACCAGCATCTGTATGAGCTTATCACTGACCAACAGCAATAACTGCAGCCCCTCCCCATGCTATTGAATTCTTGTATTATATTTATCTTTTTAAAGATCCTATATGCAGTAAAGCTTAAGTTGTTTTTTTTAACGATGGGTTATTCATCTGACCTTTCAACCCCAACTGCACCCATCCCCCTTTCCAAACTACTCACCCGAGTAAAAGCTGCTGAAGGTAATTCCATCTACTTTTACATTGCTTTCGATCTCAGTGTAAAACGCAAAAATGACAATGAACCCTGTCTGCAGAAACAGCAGCAAAGGTGCCAGACGAGAGCGCAGACTCGGTGCGTATTGAGGAGCCATTGGAGATGTTCCTTGCGCAGTGCGCACTTAACTTCCAACTGACGCACGTAGAGCCCCAGTGCTTTGACCAGGGTGCAACTCCGAACACATCCTTTCGTTTTTAATCTTTTTTTTTTTTCGTTTTTATCAGCTGCTGGGCATGAACACGTCTGTCGAGACCAGCAGGCCCAGCGGGATAAGCCCCCCCCCAAAAAAGGCCATTCGATTGTGCACAAGACACGAGTTACAGTAGAGGAGAAGTGGCAGAGCCTGTATCTTTCTTTTTCCTATAACATCACAATTCATAATTAATCTGGAAAACAAACAACAGTTTTTGAGGTACCCATTTTAAATTTTCAGTGATTAAGACATGACAAGTCATGAGTGAAGGTTGATTTTACTTATGACCAAACAATATAGCCAATACAGCCCTTAATGTAATTTACAAAATGACTGAGGTCATGAAAAATATCTATGCATAAATGTTGAAGTAATTATCATGAGCCCACTACAGAACCAAATACAGTATAATTAGCCTTTAATAGTAATATTTTTAGACAACATCTAGACTGTTAGCATTAATAGGTTAATTGACATCCTTAAAATATCCATTTCCTAAAATACAATCACAAATTGCACAGCAAATGTGTATCAAATCTATTTGTATTTTTGTTAGAAAAACTATTGAGGTAGTTAGTTTTGGTGATACATCTTTGAAAAAAAATCTTTTATTCTTATCACGCTATTTTGTTACGGTCTTAAGGCAATGGTTAACAAAAAGCCATGTAAAATTCATCATATTATAAGCAACAACTGCAACCCACAGTTTTTAGTCAAACACGCACACGCGCGCGTACACTATGCACACATTTTAACCTAGTAACAAAACATAGATGGCATACAAGGCCTTAGGGCATGTCTGTCAAAGAACCATACACAAAGGACCAGATATAAATAACCTCCGTATGTCGGAATGGCTGTTTTTGTGTCCCGCACAAAGGAAATTTGGTCCCAAAGACTGCATTTTCTGCTCATAATAAACCAAAGGAAAAACATCTGACCCCGCCTCCGCGATCAGCTCATTGGTCAATCGTTGCTGCCCGATTTGTCCACAAAGATCTGATTGGTTAAACGGCGAGACGTTGCACACACAGCGTCTCTCGCCTCCTCGCTCTCCCCTGTTGTCTTTGGTGGAGAAGAAGTGAGCGACCGGCCACGGTGCAACGTAAATGGCTCTTCTCTGTATCCGTCAAAGAGAGAGGCCTCGGCGGATAGATTGATTGGATATACCAGCCGTCTGACAAGTGGACGTATGTAAAATACAGCGCGGTTTGGGCTTATTGAGTCTGCGCTAACAGAAAAAGAGGAGGTTCCCGAATAGAGTCCTTTATTTATTTCTTTGTTTCCAGTGAGGGAAAAATAATAACAGCGACATATACCACAGGCACTTTATTTATTATCTTTGTCCGTATACACAAGAAAACTGGATAAGATTACAGTGGTTACTCGAAGGCCAAAGCCAAGGGGAGGAGGATGAAGCGGCGCAATGCGGACTGCAGCAAACTCCGACGGCCGTTAAAACGGAACCGAATCACTGAGGGTATATACGGCAGGTAACTTATATGGAGCCTGACGAAGGGGTCTTCCTCACGACAGTAATGGGGGGCACTCAGTGGGGATGCTTGCGGCTTGATAGCTGCAGAATGTGAAACTTCCTAACGCTACCACTGATGTCAATGAACTGCCACTGCTAGCTAGCTTATTAACCTAGCTAACTGCTAGTGATAGCGTAGTGTATGCTAGCGGTATGTTTTCGTTGTACATTAGCAGGTAACGTTAGCTGTTAAGCTAGCTATAGCGCTAGGCCCCAAAACAGCCTGTTCTGAACCTTGTCATAAGGTCTCTTTTACTGCAACGCTACTGTTTGAAATAAGTTGTAATGGATTTTTGGACATTCATTTAACAACTGTGACTATCTACCTTTGCTCACTTTAATTGCCATCTGCTAGCGGCATCAAAATTACCCGCTTCCCTGTTAGCTAAGGTAACTTCTGTTAGCTAGCACAACAGCAGCTTTGCTGCTCGTTTCTAACTTCACCACATGCATCTTCCTTATCCAGTAATAGCGTTACATATGTTAACATAACCTGTAAACATGAATTGATAAGACTGCAGTCTGTTTGTATGACTTCTGAAGACCTTGTGTGGCATTATTCAGATAACTTAAAGTTACTTAGTTTTTCTTCACAGTCACATCTGACAGGTTCCACCTCTAAGTGACTTCCTACGTATCTGATAAACCAAACGTTAAAGGACACTAGTTACACACGTGGCACCTAGACCTAGAGATGTGGGTCTGTTCTTGAATTATTGAACAGCTTGCCCATCACAACACAACAGTCATGCTTTGAGATCAAAGAACACCCCTACTGTGTTACTTTCAGGTCGGAGTATTTTAAGACCAAAAAATGTCAACTGCAAAAGAAGACATCTATTTTATTAAACGGACATGAATTGTGGCTCCAGAAAAGTACCAGCAACAAATTGCAACATTCTATGTTTATGTGTGATCTCCACAACCCTTGAGAAATTCACACACTGTAGTTTGGCACCATGGCCATGTGCAAATGTTCAAAGCAGCACCACATAAGAACATGTCAAAGTGCAGACATAGACCTCTCCAGAATGTCTTTATAAGTCTCATAAATTTCTGTGTACTTGTTCTGTATGAGGAGTTGCATTTTACAATGTCAGCTGCTTAGAATAAGTGCAGTGCACACAGGCATTTCATCTGTCAAACAGCAGCAATAAGCTCCAGACATGCATCTTACACTTGATTCACACACACCCACACATACACTTAGAATAAAGCTGAATCTCTTTTAAGTAATATGGTTTGCATATATTGACAGTCAGGGGTAAATATGAGCATCATTCCTGATAACGTAAATCAGATTACTATTATAAAAACACTGTTTATTTGTTTTTCAGAACATTTTGTGTAATCCAATTTTCCCTCATTTTTAGTACCTTCCTGTACCTGAAGTTCCTGGTGGTGTGGGCGCTGGTGCTACTGGCAGACTTTGTTCTGGAGTTCAGATTTGAGTACCTCTGGCCATTCTGGCTCTTCATCCGGAGTGTGTACGACTCCTTTAGATACCAGGGGCTGGTGAGTGGCTATGTTCTTGTATTTATAATGATTTCATATTAATGAATAAAGAATATAGCCATTTTCAACCTTTTATTTTTCTCTGTTTACCTCTCAACATTCAGATGGTGCAATAAATAAGCAATACAGACGTGCTTTAATTATGGACTTAATTTGTCATCCTGTTCAGATTTTTCCAGTGAGATGTTTTGAATGTCTTCAGCACCATAGCGCTGCTGTCACACTTGCTGTATTGACATGTGAAATTAAGTAACCAGGTTATTGTTTCCTTTCTGCGGTAACTTTATCTCTTAAATGTCATGTCAACAAGAAGTGAACAGTTGCTAGACAGCAGTGTGATGCAATAAAGGGAAAGATTAGTACACATAGTGATGCATCTTTGTATCCAAAGTAATTAAATCCAAAATTAGACTAAATTTGAAAAATAAAAAGTTTAAATATTGTTATTTATTTGCCCTAGATGAACTGTTAATTGTTATTTGTAGAATATGGACACATGCATACAGTAAGACAGAAGTGTTTCTCACACTCGAGCACCTGTATTATCACTGCATCGTCACTCCACATGTTTTGACCTACATATAAACTACTTAATGCTGTGGCATTATTTGTTAGTTATAAACTTGAGATATATCAGCTTTGAGTCAAATATGTGATTCATTGTCTTACCTGATTCCTCCTAGTAATCAGATTTCTTGTATGCATGTAAACATAATCAGTTACTTAGTTAGCAAGTCAGTTTGCTGTTAGTTCAGTTGGGTTGTACAACATTCTCAAAACCTACAAATTGTTTTTCATCTTTATCTTGTTTGCTGCCTCTTAGTATTACAACTCTAATCTGACACAGTGTGCAAACTACAGATCTGATCAGGCTTGCGAGTCATTAATTTTCCTGTAGATGTAAATTTTGTATGCTAATATTAATCATAGTTTTATTTTGCCCTGGGTCCATTATTGATGCCGTACAGCTCGTTCTTGTTGAAATGCATTGTGTAGGTGTGTGGTTGTTGGTGTGTCTGTCTCTCACAGAGATGCAAAAAAGGAGAGCCAAAAATGTAATATTTGCATAACCATTCGTGGTAGAATTCCTCAATGAAATATAAAGCAAAATCCCTCTCATTATACAGGACTATATGGCAGCTAATCCTTCTGTGAACTGACATCCAACATCTTAAGGCTGGTTGTTAGCCTGTAAACATTTCCCTTTTGAGGGAATGTTTTAAGTTATGAGCGTTATATACTAATGTGTAAGAACAACCTACATCTTTCTTTGCTTCATATGTTGCTGGTTTATCATAACCACCTCTCATCCCCCCAACAGGCCTTCTCAGTATTCTTTGTGTGTGTGGCGTTTACCTCGGACATCATTTGCCTCCTCTTCATCCCAGTGCAATGGCTATTCTTCGCTGCCAGTACCTATGTGTGGGTGCAGTATGTTTGGCACACAGGTAAGGCCCCTCCAGTGTATTATAGGTGTTTTGATATTTGTTAGTATAAATGCTGCATATGAGAAATTTGAAAGGGCCAGGGATTAGCTTGTCTCCTGCTATAACATTAGTCATATTTGTCTCTACATTAGTTCTGTTAAACAATGCAAACAAAAGACGGAAGGAAGAGGTTTTCTGTGCATTCCCACGATACACAAATAAATAATTCTTGTAAGTCGTAGGCCTCACTGATTCTTAGAACTTGCACTATTTTATGTTGTTCATCCACTTAGTGCTTCGGGGAAAAGCAGGTGTGAAAAGCGTTGTGCAATACCCATGCATATTGTGTTATCTTATTTACAAATAATTGGCTAGCTTCGTAGAATTTTGCATGGTGAGTGTAAGTGAGCTGCACTCTGCGGATTAGCTGTCAGTCTGATTTAGCGGCATCCCCCTGCGTTGACCAAAGGCCAGGTGTCAGATGGAAATCCTAGTGCCAGTTGGGGGAGGGAGAAACACGGAGTGGTCCCCAGTTGCTTTTTGAGCCTTCCAACTTCACTCACCAGTGACATTCACTGTAAGAGTATTAATATCTCTTACCACTCCACAGCCTGGAGGTGACGGTGTCTTGCAGTTTGTTGCAGCCAAGGAGACAATGGGTAGCGTCTGTTTCCTGACCAACCCGTGTTTTTGGCGATAATGCTGTATCAAAAAAAAAGTTTTATGTAGAGAAGTTTAAGGTTTGTGTAGAATGATGGTCTACCTGTTGTGACTGTGTGTGAGAGGGAGGAGGACAGGTATATGTGCATCAAGTGCTTACTCTCATGACAAAATTTTGGGCAGGTGCTGTTTCATCATTTCCTGATGAATTTCAGTACACTGGTGAGAGTGGTATTTTGGAAGGCTGGATCATTGTGATTAAACTGCAGACAAAAATATAAATATAAAACATATTTGATAACAAGCAGGATGTGTGAGATAAGATCAAGAGCACAGTAGGAACTCTAACAGCAGGGGGAGGAAAGAGTCCTTAAAGACCCTGCCAATATTTGTACTCTAAAAAGTTTGTTTGAGAGAGTCACATTGGTTGCTACATTGTTTAGTGGGCACTAGGGCCAAGTCAGCAGTGCTTGGCATCCACTCCTCAAAATGTTATTCTGTGATAAAGATAAGCTTAGGCACATTGTTGTAACACAGGCGGACAAGCAAGAGCTTTCCCTGAACATAGCATGAAATAAAAAGTAAGTAAAACATAGATATAACAAATAAATATATTGAGGCAGTATCATATGAAAGAGTAAGTCAGATAGTTTATTGACTTTTCAGCATTACAGGTTCATTAAGACTATTGTTATGAAAAACACTGAATTATTTTGCTGTTATAATATGACGTCAATGGTAAACAGACCATTGAATTTAAAACAGACTAAAATTTACTGTTACTATAAATCACCAATATTAAGTAAACCACAACTTTTGAAATAGATTCTGTCATCCCAAATCTTAAATCTGCTGTCATTGAGGATTCTGCACATATTGGGCATTGGTGATCTTTTATTTTTCTCAGTTTACATCTTGGGATAGTCAGTTTGTTTGAGTTCCTTGTCTGATGACCTGTGAGCTCCTCCCTGAGGGGAGGTAGCCAGTCACTGAAGTTGGACATAAGCAGTTTCCTGGTTAAGTCAAGACACAGTTGAGTGCGTCTCTCTGCTAAAGTACACAGTCTGAGAGTGCAGAGAGCCTCTGAGGACCCCGAGTATCTCTGGCCAAGTCTGATTTTACAACCACGTTTTTGCGTACTTTCTAGCCTTTTAGTCTGGTCTACAGTCAAAGAACTGTGCCAGAGAGCGACTGCATTCTCAAGCACTGAACGCATGCAGTCTTTGTAGATGGAAACTAGCTCAGGGTTTTGAACACCAATTTACTTCAGGCAACGCAGAGAAAAAAGCTCCCTGTTGGCTGAGGTCAGCATGGGACACAACTGCCTGTCCAGCTGCAAGTTAACCTGTATGGTTACCCCCAGGACTTTGGTTTTGTCACAGACCTCCAGTATGTTCCGGTCAGTGGAGAGAATCGGCAAGGCTGGCTTGCATCTCATGCTGGTGACATGAGTGAACAATGACCAAGCATCCTGTGCCAACTTTGCCAGTTTTTGGTACTCGTTGCTATGGATACAGTTTAGGCAGTACTGATGTTCAATGCCCACCTATAACATCTTTGTCCTGCTTTTTTTTTCAGAGAGAGGTGTCTGTCTGCCCACTGTGTCCCTGTGGATACTGTTTGTGTACATAGAGGCAGCCATCAGATTCAAAGACCTGAAGAACTTCCATGTGGACCTGTGTCGTCCTTTTGCTGCACACTGGTGAGCCACTGTTCTGTTTTAACCAGGCGGAAAGCTCCACTTGGGAGACCTGCTTTGACTGAGAGGCATGTCTAGGTTTGGTGCTGACTATGAATATATCAGCATGGTAGAGAGATATGATGAAGACGGCATTATATTGACTAATCTAAATTATTACACAGCTTAATTCATTGCTGCACACTGCACAGCATCAGTAATGTCACATGATTGGTTATGTGGTGGGCCACATGCCTCTTTTTCTTCCTTTTTCTCATTTTCATGTTAAATCAGTCTAAGGCTGTATTCCCTGAATGCACTTAAGAAAACATGCACTTAAATGTGCCTTACTGTACAGATGGGAACTGTAGGAAGACTTTTATATTTGCCCTCTTTATATTTGCACTCTTCCCACTTTTATTGCAACTGCTGCACAGCTCTTTCTCGCAGGATAAATAAAGCTTTATCTCTTATCTTTGAGGAAGTATAGATATTTACTGTGCCATGATCAAATGCAATGTGCCACAGAGGGCTTTATGTTTGCATATTGGTTTCTGAGTTTATTAAAAAAAACAGGTCTGAGGTTCCTTTCTCCCCAGGACTCAATTTGCATATTTATGAAATGTCCTGAAAGTGTTTTAAAGTAGCACCTCAACAGTGTAGGGTCATAAACTGTATAACGCTAAGAGAGGTCTGTACTTTTAAATCTAAGAAGCCCCTAAGAGATGGATTTGGATGTGTTAACCTGTATTATACTCAAATAAAGATTCTAAATAATTGATAACTTAAGTGCACTTTTGTAACAGTGTTTCCTTGATCGATGAGTTGTTTTGATTTTGATCTATGACCCCAGAGAAGACTGATGAGTGTGCTTCTTGTGTCCGTCTCTATAGCATTGGCTACCCAGTGGTCACGCTGGGCTTCGGCTTCAAGAGCTATGTAAGCTATAAGATGCGCCTTCGGAAGCAGAAGGAGGTGCAGAAGGAGAATGAGTTTTACATGCAGCTCCTGCAGCAGGCTCTGCCTCCAGAGCAACAGATGCTTCAGAGGCAAGAGCGAGAAGCAGAAGAAGGTAAGATTCAAACACACATACATACTGTATGCACTTGTGAAGCACAGGGTTCTGGAAAGTAAAGGCTCACACACACTATCTACCGGGACTGAAGAATAAAATCACATTATTTGATAAATTACACTTAAAATCATGAAATTAAACTTTCTTCAAATAGGTAAAGTATTATCTTGTCACTTCACTGTTTGGTCAGTTAGCTCGCTACCTTGAGTCAGTAGGTGTTTTTGGACAGGTGAAACTTTTTCTTAGTCTTAAGAACCCTCTGTTTTATTGTGTCTGCACCACAAGAACTAGGAACAATTATAGTTCTTAGAATGTTGTTTTGAGGGACTTTTTTTAGTTCCTATTTCAGAGTAGGTACTCCACCAGTACAAGAGGAACCAAAGGTGACATGAGTGTATCAGATGTAAATGTATGTTTATTAGTTGAACCCAGCCAATGCAACACCACCATTTTTAAAAACACATTTGCCTTGTAAACAACACAAATGTAAAGATAAAAAACAAACAGTGAAGTCCAAACTTTACTGAGCATATATGCAACAGGGAAAATACATTGTGATTTTGACACTTGTGTCAAAGTGTTGCTATACCAACCGCCTGCTGGCTTACAGAATGTCACTTCAGTGTTCCTATTGGTGGTGCAAATGCAAATAGAGAAAGAAGAAGGTATGTAGTTTTTAGGAGAGCTCTTGAGTGGGCAGTTCCCATGGAGTCCCCAAAACTGCTTGGACCAAAAACGGCTAGTGATGATGCATCTCTGGATTTAGTTGTTGAATGTTCTGCCAGTCATTTTGTGTCAGTCAGGACTGTTGACAAAGATGGCAGGTAGCCATCAGGCAGCTCTAAGCACAGGCATTAAAGCCTGTGAATCTTGTTAGGCTTTGTCTTTGGCCCCAGAGAAACAGTTCACAATAAAGGTAGACCGTGGAAACAGAACAATATTTAAAATCACACCCAGGCTTTGATCAAGTACCATGTTGGTTTGTCATGAATCTGTCCTGTCAAACAAGTCAACATTACTCCAACGCACTTTTGCATGATTTCCGTCCCTATCCAAAGTCTGTGGTTGCAGGTGTACTTGCCTCACAGTTTAAGTAAACACATCATGCGCATAATGATCATAAGGGGCTCTGGTCATCAGGTGTGATTTGAAAGGAGCTCACAGAGTAAGAAGTTAGTGGAAAATTGCAGCCAGCAAAGGATTTTTCATCAGTCAAGCAATAAGAAAAGGATGACTTGAAATGCAACACAGCTGTGTGGTTTGTCGTGCAGTGTCAGGCAAAGTCTGTCCATTTCACACAAGTAACACTAATGCAACACGTGAATACTCAGCCAGTGCTCACACTGGTTACATAAAGTCATGTCTCAGATATTGAGAATTACACACTTGTCAAGAGAGGATAGAGAACTTCTGGAGTCTCTTTAAGATGTAGTCTCTTGGTGGTTTTATATATGTATATATTTCATATGTATTTCCTTCATTTCCCTCTTTATTCATACAGCAGCAGCAGCAGCTAAAGGAATATCAGAAGTAGACACACCTCCAGTGTCACAGAATGGCGCCCCAGCCAATAAAAAGACATCGGCACCACTGCCGGAGTTAGAGTATAGAGAAAAAGGGAAAGAGGGAAGGGGCGGCGGGGAGGCTAAAAAGCAGCACAACAGCAACAGCATCCTGCCATCATCAGTGGACTCTAAACTCCAAGAGATGGAGTATATGGAGAACCATATGAATAACAAGAGACTGACCACAGAGCTGGGCAGCACAGAGAACCTGTTGCTTAAAGAGGACAACAATTCCTCCTGCAGCTCCTCATCCTCCTCCTCCTCCAAAAACTACAAAAATGCTAGCAGCAATGCCGCAACGCTTAACTCCTCACCCCGCGGCCATAGTGCCACCAACGGCAGCGTGCCCTCCTCCGCACCATCCTCCTCCTCTTCCACGGGGAAGAACGAGAAGAAGCACAAATTAGCAGTGGGGAAGGGGACGTCGGGCGGCTCCCACAGGGATCCTACAGACAACTGTATCCCCAACAACCAGCTGAGCAAGCCAGAAGCACTTGTTAGGTAAGAGGCTCATGCTCAGACATGGATGATTTTATCAAGACGCCATACTAACAAACTACACTAACAAAAGCATTGTGTTCACATATCATGAAATAAAATATTTTAGCTTTGTATTGTGTTTGAAACTAAATATTCTCTCAAACCCAAGTATTTCTTCCACTGTCAAGTACTTGTTGATGCTACGGATGTGCTGGTGACATTTATTTTCCTTGATCTGATATCAAATCAAAGCCAATACAGTCATGTTTTTTTATTGACTTTTCCCCCCTATATGATACAGCCAGACTGTGCACGTCTAGATGTGCACATATAAAGCAGACCTAGGTTAAATTTACGAAAGTAGTCTATCTAAAGGTTTGATCACTAAGGAGCTCTGCATTACGAAAAAAAAAAGCGTGCATCAGAGCCGACCTTTGATGGTTTCCTGTGATATTCTGTCATGTCCTATAGCCCTGTGGTGTTTTGTATAATATCTCTGGTCAGCAGAGTAGTGTCAGGGTGGATCTGATGAGGCAGAGAGGTTTGAACAGGATTCAGACAACCTCTCATCTCCAGCATGAACAGAATACTTAAGTTCAGAGCCTTTCATCTCATAGCAGTACTTTCAAAGCATGCTATATGTTTTTTTGCTTGCTTTTTCTTGCATCGCTTGCTGCTTCACTTGCATATCATTAACTGAAACTCTTTGGCAGGCTGCTGTTTATTCTATGGTTTGTTTGTTTAACGCTTCACTCGCAGAACTAAGTGATTCTAATGTTTTTATGGAGTACCAGTTTACATTTTGACAGCTTGTGCACCTGGAGCAAACAAACAAGGATCAAAAATTGATCGTGCTTTATATAGCCTAAACAGGTCCATCCAGAAAAAAGCCTGAATCAGCCCTTATTCTGATCAGCTTGTGACTTCCTTCGTTGTGAAACCACATATTGCAAACAGATGGTCATTAAGATTGTCTCTTGCTGGTGTGATTAAATTGGGCTGAGATTGTTGAAAAAATGTAATTGCACTCCTGAGATGTTTGCGGTCTTTTGCACACAACATAGCAGAATGTTGATTTAATAACGGATGATGTTTTTTTTAAAGGAGTCATCTTTCAGGTGTAAAAGTGGGTTTAGTGTAGAGTTGATGCTGACAGATCATTTAAAATGTCTAAGAAAATAGCCATAATGTGCAGTGTCTGTCACTGTTTTAACACCTCCCTGCATGCTTAATCTAATCTAATTTTGTCAGTGGTTGACTCTATGCAGTGTGTATTTTTGTTGCAGATAAACCAACATATATTCATACTCTTATTCAACATCGAATTCTGCTTTAAGACCTTGGTTTTTTTTAAATGATAAGTCTTAGACTCTAAGAAATAATGCTGAAACCTCATAGAGGACTGATGGTATTCTGTCCTGCGTAGACATAGAAATGGTTCTGAAGATTCCTTCACCCTCTCTCAATTCAGAATGAAAGCCATCGCCATCTATGCAACACTTAAGCATAAAGTAAACCTGTAGTTTTCTTGGTTACACTGTATATTTGACTCATGTAACACCTAATTTTATTTATGAGTCTGTAAAGATTGAAAATGCACGTGCTTTGGCTGCAATAGTAAATAAATTATTGCTTTTCTGAGGCACCTGTTTGTGACTGGCAATTTTCAAAGAAAGGTAAAATGTGTTACAACATACCTTGTATAAATGAAGTATTGTGGTGCTGCAGGAATGCCCTGGCCTACAAATCATTTATCAAATGGAAGGGGACATGCTTGTTTGGTATAGAACCCAGCAAAAATCACATCATCATCACGTTAATATTCTTTCCAGTGAAAATTAAATGCAAAAATGACCATTACCACTGAAATCGTAACTCTCATCACAATCATAATATTTGTCAATATAATCACAATGTCCTGTTTTTTCATATTGTGCCTTCCTAGCTTCGGGCTTGTGTTTAAGCCATGGTTGGATTATTAGGCCACACTATCTGGATTTATGTATGCATAACAGCATACATGTATTAATGTACATGATGTATGTATAAATCAAGCTGAATGTCATATAAGCAGCATGTAATGGTGTCTCTTCTCTGTTCACTCTCTCACCGGGGACAGATTGGAGCAGGATGTTAAGAAGTTAAAGGCAGACTTGCAGGCCAGCCGGCAGGTTGAGCAGGACCTGCGCAGCCAGATTGGCTCACTGGGCAGCGCTGAGCGCTCCATACGCACTGAGCTGGGCCAGCTGCGCCAGGAGAACGAGCTGCTGCAAAACAAGTGAGTGGAGCTACCGTCAGCCGGACCAAACAGAGTCACACTAGTGATCCTTTTGGTTTAGGATCACTACTAACTGGTCAATTGGGGTTACTGACATGCATCAGTATAAATTAACACTGTGGCAAAAGAGCATTTGTGAGCAGATACATCATCACAGCTTTACATTCACAAGCTAGTTTCTAACAGAGAAATGTTTGCTAGAGGGGTCCCTCAGATTGGGCCAGACTTTTCAATTAAATCACAAATACCAAACACTTTGCATAGGCTGCTCAGGCAAATTCAAACCATGTGAAACAGTGATGGATACATAAAGCACAGTTAAGAAATACTGATCCTGTCCAGTGTCTGCATACTTGTTCATGTGCTCTTCTATGATATGCGTGTCTGTGCACCTGTAGGCTCCATAATGCCGTGCAGGCAAAGCAAAAGGACAAACAGGCAGTGGGCCAACTGGAGAAGAGGCTCAAAGCAGAGCAGGAGGCTCGAGCCACCGCCGAGAAACAGCTCGCAGACGAAAAGAAACGAAAGAAGTTAGAGGAGGCCACAGCAGCCAGAGCAGTAGCACTAGCAGCAGCATCCAGGTAGGTGCACATCTGACATTTGACGTTTAGTTTTCAATAAGTATTTTGCTTGTTGCTACTTTCTTTCAAGGTATGATCTGTTGTTATCAACAATTTACTACTTTTGAACAAACTTTTTTCAGAGGGGAGTGCACAGACACGCTGCGGCGGCGGATCACTGAATTAGAAACAGAGTGTAAGAAACTAACAATGGATATCAAGCTAAAGGAGGACCAGATTAGAGAGCTTGAACTGAAAGTTCAGGTAAGGATTTTTTATGAATTAATATATTTATAGGAATTGTCACTGTCAAGTACAGAAAAAAGAAAAAGTTTTACCATTATTATTGTGTTTTAATGCATTTGTCTCTTTGTTCACTTGGTCATGTGTAATGCTTTTTGTCAGGAACAGTAGAGGAGTTACAGCGTGTGATTTCAAACATACAATTTATCAACAAGCTTTTTGATTCTGCTCAGTGATTCATAAAATCTTTGATTTCTGAAATGTGAAGCTGTTGCAGTCTTGAGTAAATTAACAGTTCTGCTTTTGTCAGTGCACATAAATAGCTTTAGCAATGTTGATTCATGAAGTGTGCGAAAGCCTCACAAAAGACAGAAGTGGCGCAGCAAAATGTGACATGCCCATGTCTATATCATGACGGAGCATTTCTTGGAGCTCTGTCCAAATTCAGTCAGTCAGTGTGCAGTGTACTTTTATGGGCATTTTGGTCCCCCAACTGTTTTGATTACTATATTACATGAACATTGCTGTCACACCGAATGTCCCACCGAACTCCACTCCAAAATCTGGCAGTTCAGTTAAGTGTTTCTTGATAGTCTGGAAGAAAAAAATTAAAGTAAAGTAAAGTTAAAGTAAATAATAGTAGAATATTCGACTGAACAGCCAAATCCAATTTGACTGACAAAATTTGGGTACAGCCGTAGTTCATGGCAACATAAAAACCTTTTTTTGTTGTTTTTTTTTTGTTTTTTTACCTTTTTGTCTCACAGATCACCTCATTATTTTAGACAAAGACAAACAGGCAGTCAGCCACAGGTTGTTACACTAAATGTACCTTATAGACTTTATATAAGAGCAGCCTGTCAGCATTTTGTCAAGAGATTTCTTTAATTAATGAGAATATTCTATTACTATAGTGCTTACAGGTTGTTTGACTCATTCCAGTGATGCATACTTACCTCAAGCAATTGTTAAATTTACATTCTGGGTCAAAGTCTGGCTCTCCATTTGTTCTTCATGCAGCTCTGAATGAATTTCTGTTCACATCAGTTATGTACATCATGAAAACAAATCACATTTGCACTATCCCATTGCTGTCACCAGTGTCCTAAAGCATCCAGTTACAGACAGTACTCTCCTGACTCGACCCTAACTGTATCTCTTCTCCTCATCTCTCAGGAGCTTCATAAATATAAGGAGAATGAAAAAGACACAGAGGTGCTGATGTCGGCGCTGTCAGCCATGCAGGACAAGACCCAACACCTGGAGAACAGTCTGAGTGCAGAGACCAGGATCAAACTGGACCTCTTCTCTGCACTGGGAGACGCCAAGAGACAGCTGGAGATTGCACAAGGTCAGTCTGATTTCCAGGAACAATATATTTATTCACACACGATAACTGAGCACACCTACAAATATTTTGCACCATATTCTTAAAGTTACTTTGTTTTTGGACTGAACCTGTTGATGTCTGCCTTCAGGTCAAATCCTGCAGAAGGACCAGGAGATAAAAGATCTGAAGCAGAAGATAGCCGAAGTGATGGCCGTCATGCCCAGCATCTCCTACACAGCCGACACCAGCAGCATGACCCCTGTGGCCCCCCACTACTCCTCCAAGTTCATGGACACCAATCCCTCCGGCCTAGACCCCAACGCCTCCGTTTACCAGCCACTCAAAAAGTGAACGCTTCGTCCCGCCCAGCCCCGCCCTGCCCCTGCCTCCATCCTCCCATCATTTTTATTTTTCCTGCAGGCCCATCACTTTCCAATCTGCTCGGCATGTCTGCGGCTGAGAACGTTGTTTTTCTTGGGTTTTTATTTCTCTCCTCGCCAGGTCAGAAGGATGTTGTATCGTGTGACTGTATTTGTTGTAGTTAAAACAAAAGACAAAAAAAACTTAAAACGGACATCACATGTCAACTAGGAAGTCCCAGGTTTTTTTTTCTCTCTTAAGTGTCTAGTGAAACCTCACAGAATCGGGTATGTATCTTCATCTCAAGGGTGTTGCTCCCCTAATCCCACCACCACTGCAACCACCTGCAACCAGTTACCTGCTCTCTGGTCCTGGGGAATAGCTGCTTCATTATTTTAGGTTGATTTTCTCCTAAAACTTGGAAAACAGAGTTCTCCTTTCTCACACAGTCATACAGCCTGACTTGTATCTCAGTTTTCTTTGACGGATTGTTTTCTCCCGAGGTAGTTGGCAACATCTGTACAACCAGAGGAATGTAGTGCAAAGCTGGCACAGACACTCTCCCCTGTTTATGTTTAATTTATTTTTTAAGACACCGAATGAACCCTGCTCTCGGCTGCTTTGGGGTTTGGTGGTAAATAGTTTTTAAAGTGTTTTGTGTGGTTCTATTTGTTCACTCCTTAAGATTCAAGTGTTGATTTCAACAGGCTGGAAGTGTTGATTGCAACAAGTTGGAAAAGATCTTGTGTTATAGGCAGAAAACATAGACCTTAAAATTCAATGAACCCAAGCAGCTCCTAATGTTCAGCATCAGTGAAAACAGCAGTTTGGTTTTCCCCCTGCTCTATTTTCTGACTGGGTTTTTAAGTTGAAGACAGAGTGTAGTAACAGAAGTCTGTGTGGCTTCTCAGTACTCTGCATAGTCTTTCATCGGTTGTCACGATCACAGTGCCTTGAGTTGAGGACATAGAGTGAGTTTTATAATGAGATACAGCCCCAGCCCCTCTGAATTAGTGTGAAGCATCTGGCTAAGCTGTTCAGGATAAGAATTTGACCTCGCCTAGTGAAGTGGGACAAAGTTGCCTTCAGATGCTGATTTGGCTTTTGGACTCCCTACTGATTTCCCAACTGGTAGGGAAGCTGATCCACCGTGTCAACTTGAGGGCAGCTTTGTCCCTCACGTAAATCACCTTTAACGGATACATCAGACAGCACCAAATTGATTGTGCTCCTATTTTCCTAATGTTGACATGATGTTAGCCACCAGAGTCTACTGCTCACAGGTCTCCGGCTCGTCACGTCCACTTGCCGAAGCTCATCTCTACTGCCGTTTAAACCCCAAATCCTTCGGTTTAGCTGCTGCCGCCTCTGTTCTTTTTGATTTCCAAATAAAAGTTGCACTGTAGGAAGCACATGCTGTTTGAAAGGGAAAACTGTAAAGATGGATTGTGCAATGTAAACAAAGCTTTGGAAATGCCAACTTTAATATAGCAGTTAAAAGAATTTTATTTAATGAATCCTCCACTTCAGTTCGTGCCAAGACTGGGAATGCTGGTTTCTCTATTAACGTGTTCAAGAATGTACCGCAAAAACATTGGCTGACGTGTTTGTCAAATATCCAGCTGAATATCACTTAATGGAAGTTTTCTGTTAAGCAGGTAGAGAAAGTGGTCACCTGTTTGTAGTAGACTGTGTAGTTAAAAGTAAGGGACTAGAAAGTCACATTTCTTTTTGTGAATGTTACAGTATTTGCAACTGTTGGGGACGTAAGCAGTTTTCCTTACTCCTGTTTCTGGTATTATTGTTCTTTTCCTGCAGGGAGAAATTCGCTTGAGTCCGATGTGGTTTCACCATCATCTGAAATGGTCATTGTTGTGCGTGTGGTTTTCACCTACTGTATATGGAGACGCTTTTTTTCGCTCAGATTGCTGTCATTGGCTCCTGGAAAAAAAATTTGTTGTGAAA
>JAPZEB010000007.1:22937105-22961688 GCA_029783705.1 Chaetodon striatus
CTAAATTTGTTGTGAAAATTACAGTTTAGTCAGTTGTTGGGTCAACTGATTGTTGGAAGTTTAGAGAAGTGTTTTGTTTGTTTTTTGTTTTCTATGCCCACAGTCACTGCTCTGTTCTCCCCAGGTCTGACCTTGGCTGTGCTCTCGCTCTGTGAGGTTTACAAGGAATAAACATTTTTTTTCTTGCAAATTGTCTTTTCTCTGCTTGTTGCTATTACTCAAACAATACGTCTAGATATTTCAAAACAACTTGTCAGTTTTGTGTTGTTAACGCAGCACTGCACAGATTTTACACATTAAGTTCAGTTTATTTGTTTCCAGACTGTTATCAGGGTTAGTCCAGTTTTGGCCTGAGACTGCTTTACAAAATGAAGTTATGGGTTTTAACAGAAGTGGGAATTTAGGAGGCAGGGGTTCTAATAAAAAAACTGTTGAGTTGCTTTATGTGAAATGTAGGATCCAGTGTTCATGGAGTTTGACACACTAAAGTAGTGATACTGAACTTATGTCCCATGGGATAGATTGGCCCACAAAAGGGGGTGGGGTGGCCCGCCAACCATTTTCTATTTCCAGAATGCATAAAATGCTTCAAAATAGAACTTGTTTATGTAATAAATAAATGAATGTCAGAGAAGAGCCCCTGGAGCCCCCAGCAGAGGTCCAGGCTAAGCCCCCAATGTCCTCAAATCCTAGGAACGCACCTTTGTACACTTCACCTGTGCAGGGCAGCTGCAGCTTGATTTTCCTTGATTATTCCCTAATATTTATTATTTTTAGAAATGTTTGTTTATTCAGTAGCCCCAGGCCACCTGTCATTTTGCAAAGTCGCCTCAGGCAAAGCAAGTTAAGTATCCCTGTACTAGAGACTAAAAGCCAGGATATCTCAGCCTCTGTTGCTTTAATTTTCAACCTACTTTTATTCTCTTATTAATCTGTCTCTTGTAAGTCCCTAAACTTTATGAGAGTGTAATATGAAAATGCTGAGTGCCCTAAAAACATAATTTATGTTTGGCATCGCAAACACTTAGCAGCACATTAATATCTTTTTTTTTTTTTTGTGATGCCATCTTTGAAAGAAAATGCCATTTTTTTCAATTTTATTGTGATTTCGCCGTAATGAATGACTTTGCAACAATAGTATAGTTTAAGTAAAACAATACATTATATATGGGTTATATTATGATTTGTGATTTGAAATTTGCCAAAGGGCATAAAAGCTTTAATTTGTCTGCTGTTTTCTGGTATTGGATACCAGATGCACTATTGTATTAACGCCACTGGGAGGCAGTGTCCATCTATATAATGTGTGTTAAAGCAGATAATCTCTGTCCTCACAGACTCTGGTTATTAACTCTGTCAAGAACTGTTAATTCCCTCTTTTCAAGCCCAGAAAATCCCATTTAGCTCTAACAAAAGGAACTTATGAATAATTTGTTCATGCTAACTACTACGCACCACTTGTCAAAACATGGTGACCAGTAGTGCTCCAACAAAGCCATCTGGCAGCACTGGGCTGGTAGGTAAATGAAATTAGGAGTGTGCACCATGTAAATAATACCAGAGGGGAATGCTAGTCTTTGATGCTCAGACTGGGTATTTCAGCAAATCCTTCTACACCACCCCATTTGTCTATGTTTCAAATCCAGACATAATCACCATGAGGGTGTTTCTGTGGCCTGCTGACCTCAGGGTTTGAGATTACAGTCACTGATGGAACCATAAATGGGACCAAATTATAGGCTGCCACGCTTTTTGATTGGAGTGATAATTCATTCATCTAATGCACTTGGAAATATTTGGGAGGGGAGACACAGAATCCCTGTGCCAAGGACAGTGAATTTCAATGCATGAAAGAAGCCCTCTGCTCAGCATTCTGTTACATGCCCGGCTTCCCCAAATACACTTGATTAACCTGTGCAGCGAGACGAATGTGGGGTAAAGCTCCTCACTCATTTTCTCGGCATTAACCGGTGCCTAGGTTGGGCATAAATTTGTTTTACACTCTATCCTCAGTATTTTATTGCTCTCCTTGTTCCAATTTGGCACCATGCTGTTTGGCAGAGTCAAGCATGTGGAATTAACAGATTATAATAGGTCTTTTCGAGCAGTCTGCATTTGGCACAGCTGCACTCACGATGCCATTAGACCTCACTAATCTACAGTAAATCCAGCTGTTTGTAGAGGAGAAGCCATAAATGAGAAATTCCAGGTATAGCTCTCCTGTTTCTCTTGACCTGCTCAATTAACATAAAGTCCATGAGCAATTTTCTGCACGGAAATAGACTTTCTGCCACCCTGCCTCTGTACCTGTCCCTCTGGAAAACACGGAGTATGGTGCAAAAGATTAAATTGCTTTTCTCAGATGATCACTAAAGACAGTGTATTTGCAGCATGGGTGAATCGATGTGTGTATAGATATACTCTCAGGGCTGATGCTATGAGGCTACTGACTTGTGTTTGTCCTCATGTATAAATAAATCATGCTGCCTTTTATACTCACCTTCAGATTGAAGAATCATCTCTGTTGAATTTTGGGAAACCTGCTCACGTGGCCTCCCTCTATGTGCTGCTGGACTCGTCTTCTCTCCTCCAGCAGAAACTCATTGATTTTTCTTCCCAAATACACCTACTGTAACTATGTTGCTGCTTTAAAAGTCAAGATATGTCTCGCATGCTTCACTAACTGGCAGATTTACTAGCAGAAGAGTGCTCTCTTTTGTGTCAGGCCTCTTAGGGAAGTATGGTTGTCGCTGCCAACAGTGATTTAAAAGGAATGCACCCACCTGAGTACAGAGGGGTGGTTTGGTTTACAGTGCTACACTGATGCGATGATAATTCTCCCTTGGGAGCATTTTTTTCTGCAGAATAACCTCAGTGCTATGCCACTACTAACAGAGCTTCAGATTGAAAATAGTGGTGCTGTTGACTAATATGTCCTTAGGGACGTTAAACCTGTTGCACTTTATCTAAGCTTGTCATCTCCTATGAAATCTGGTATTGCAAGATTTTTGAAAGACATTCTCCTGAGTGATTTATTTAGTGGTTGCTGATGTAAGTTCAGCAAAACTCAGTCCAGAAATTGGGCTTGGAGGGGTCATTGTAAATAATGTAAGAACTGACATAATTTAATACAAAAATTTCAATGCCAACCCCCAATGATTTTTTTCTTTAATCTTAGTCTGAGGATGTTTCTCATTTAACAAAATGCTTACGGTCATATCAACACAAGCATAAGTTTACTGAAAAACAGTCAAGAGACAACAGCAACATTACAATATAAATCAGGATGTTACTGTACAAGACTATTGTTATAAATAACACTGAGGTTCGACCTAAGCATAAATAAAAAAATATTAATTGTTGGGATTGTGCTTGCTAAATTGGTTTGCCTATCTTACTAAATGTATTTAATCTCCACTGTTTCCTTGCATCATCATAACAGTCTGAACACTGCAGGAAGTGAGACTCTAAACAATGACAAAGGGTCATTTTGATCTCTGAGAGATTTCAGCTGGCAGAATTGTTGTTTGTTGACCCCATCTCGCCCTTTCCGCCATTAAACATGTATTTTTAATCACGCATAAAAGAGGTCAGTGTGACATGAATTGCTCTTGGCTGGCCAGCAGGGTTTCCCTCCTCAGGACTGTGAAATGAGGCATCTTTGTCTGCAGTCTACAACTCACTGACTTCATATTTTTTTCATCAGGAGACCCCTCTCCCCCAGATGTCCAGCAGGGACTCCCTGGCTTTCAATTTTGAACAATGACTCACTGATGTAGCGGGTCTTTTCCAAGAAAGAACCCCCACAGCCTTCCTCCCCTGCAGCTGTTCACTTGTATGATGGGCTATCAGAGCACTGCTGTATAATATGGAGGCTAGGGTTACACACAGCAGAGGGAATAGGATGGAAGTGATCAGAAGTAACATTATATTAAGTGAGTATGCGACAAAATCTGAGCATTGTGTTGACTTTTAGGCTGTATCATAGCAAATAAATTTACTGTAGCTAATAAAAGTGATTTCTTACTATGATGCAAGGGCATAGGTGTCACTTCCCATTCATACCCTCAGGAAATTTTGAGCATTAAAAACCATATTGCTTACAATCTGGTGATTTTTACACACCAATGTGTGTCTCACTTTCTTTTTATCAGTTGTGGTGGAAATATCTTTACTTATGTAAAGGAAAACACAAAATTATGGTGCAAGGTGACAATTCAAAATATAAAAATTTAATTAAATATATTGCTGTAAGGCTCTCAGGCATTCTGTATAGTTTTAAAATATGTATTCTCCTGTAGATCAACTATTCTCATTTAATGCTACCTTGATATTTAATGTTATTTTGAGCATATTTGATTATTAGGGGGGGACACAACCTCCCAATATTCAATACATATTATAATTACAGCCTTGCTAGGATGCAGAATATGAATGAAGCTGCTTTATAGTGCCACTTCAACCTGAAAAGGTGAGTCAACTGAATTGAAGTAGTTCCACCCTCCGCCCAACCTATTTCGGGTCATGACATTACTGACATTTCCACTGAATAGACGATGAATTTAGAAGCTCAATAAAGAAGAAGCCATGTGGCTGAATTAAACATGAGAGGTCTAACCACAGCCCGTGATGTGACTACCAAATCATTTGTCACAAAAGACACTGGGTGGGAGTAAAACTGTAACCGTGCATTGACAGGAACAACAGCAGCAGCAGCAGCAGCAGCACCGCCCGCTCGGGATGCGAGCACTGCTGCCTGCAACAACCTCACTCGCGTGATTCCACAAACGGGCGTCACGCACATTATCCGGTTAATTTACATACAAAACACCGCCCAGGGGGACGAACATGATAATCTACCATCGACTGAAAGCAAACCGTGCGGAGGGGAGAAAAAAACAGCTGAGAAAAAGTTTGGACAGGAGAGGGCTGTTTTAAAACCAAGCGAAGTGTTTCGACACAAACGAAGAGGCGCTTGTCGGGCTCTTTGCCCCACTTTTGGATTACGGATATGGACGCTTTGAAATCCGCTGGAAGGGCAATTATACGGAGCCCCAGTATCGCCAAACAGTCGTGGGCTGCGGGCAGACATAAAAGTGAGTATTCAGTTGTTCTGTACATTATTACCACGAAGGCGTTAGCTGCTGCTAATTTGGCTAAATCAAAGCTAACTTGGCTAAACCAAGCTAGCCTCGACATGGAGCTAACATTACAACCGGCATTTACTTAGCGCTACTTTACAACTCGTCTGTGGACGTCAGCTACAGTTGTCGGGGACAAAATAGCTGTCACTGTAGAGGATGTTTGGACTACGCCTCTCTAAAAATGACCAGTTTAACATTAGAGCGAGTATTTAGAGTCGGAAATGTTTGTTATGCTTCTGAACTTGACACTCAAACTGACAGCAGCTCCCCGCAGCTCGTAAACTGACTCCTGTTGAGGCTTTTGCGCACACAGACACTAGTTCAGCTGCCAAACTGAGACTACGTATTTAACAAGTCAAACGAGCTCCTCGGTTTTATCCACTCGGACCAAAAGCGGACCATGTCATGATGAAAACTTTTTGAAATCCTGTCTGCCACGTCACTCAGCCGACTGACAGACATGGTTGTGAAATGTACAACAGAGGCTCAGCGGGGAGCTACAATGCTGTGATGTGGACTGCTGAGCGACTGGAGAGAGAAGTGGGGGAGTCACGGGAGTGAAACGGCATGAAAACATGAGTGGTCGTCTTCCTGGCAAAGCTGTACAATCCTAGCAACGCACTGTTGCTAGGCGATACACTATACAAAAACGAGAGGCTGTATAAGGAGTGGTTGCAGTGACTAAATCTCATAGGGGAGTCAAGTTCACCTATAATGCCAAGCTCGAATTAGGAGGTTAATTATCAGGAGAGCCACATTAGGTTTTGCTTGGTATTTCCATATGATGCTGCTGCTTTGTGCCCTCCAATGTGTACAACATCACCCAGGCGGATGAGCATGATCACACTGACTATGCTAGCATGGCTTTCACATGCAGGCTGAGCTGCCTAGACCCTTTTATGTTTGCCTGCACAAAGGGGGAATGTCCCCTGCTCCCATGCCCCCTCCCCTTTTTTATTTCATAGACAATGGAGCAGTTGGCAGTAAGATGTCACACGTGCCAGACAGTGCAATCGATGCTTTGTTTTGGTCCCCTCCTCTCTGGGGGGGGGTGATGCACTATCAGCATGGTCCCTCCACATCTGACCAGGCAGTGGTCACAGAGGGCTAACGACCAATCAATGGAAGCCTGGCTGATTGTGAGCTTTGCCATGACTCCACGTACAATCCCTGGCAATTAGTCACATCCTCACCTCTCTTTGCTGCTGCCGCAGACAGACACACAGACAGAAGCTGGTCATATCAATAATTTAATATCTATATCATTTCATCACCCATATTGCTTATTCAGAGGCGCTTCCTGTTCTGTGTGTGATCAAGTAACTGTTCATCTTCCTCTTTTTTTCAGTCTGTTTAGATGATAACTGTGTTTCAGCAGGCACCAGTGAACTGCAGAGTCATGAATAAGAAGGCAACTAGTTTCATCTTGTAGTCTCAGTTGAGCTTCTGCTCTTTGGTGGAGCCTGTTTTCTGCATGACGTGTATACGGTTACTGTTGTAATTTAGACCACAGAATACAAATTGTAGTAATTCTTTTAATTGTGTGCCTTCTGGCTTAGGTTGTATTCTAGATGTAGACAGGTCCATAATTTAAGGTAAAGTTTTGCCACATGTCTCCCAGTAAGATTTTCTCCAGACTGTGTGTAGGCTTGGTCCTGTCATAGCAGCCTATTCACTTCTTTGGCATCTATAAGCACTGCATTCCTTTTCTCGAACTGTCAGTGTTGGATCGTTACAGGTTTCAGGGTTGTTTTCATAAAACTGGCCTGTGTCTCTTTAATGATCACTGCATGTCAACATTTAAAGTAGGCTGACATAGGTGACTGCTCGGCCCTGTTTTCTTTGCTTTTGCAGCCTTGTGCCTCTGCACGGGCAAGAATGTGTTGGCTATGTCATTTCCTGCATGGTTTTAAACAGCTCAGTTGCTTTTTGGCAGTGTGTGAGCTGACAAGATGTTTCTGCACTGCCCTCCTATTACATCCAAATAGTTCCCATTTTGAGGGAAAAAATATGGTATGTAACATCAGCCGTCTTTTTAGGTCATGAAGGACCCGTTTTTTTGCCAATCTGAAAAGTGTGGGAGGCAGAAAATCCCTGTCTGCATTGAAGAGAGACAGCTCCCTCCCACGTCCCTGGTCAAGGAGCTGTCTTCTGTGGGGTTGTCAATATTGAAGCTGCTACATATCAGGATGTCAGTGGACCCATGCAGATGGTTAATGAGCAGTGCGTAAAACCATTTGGACTCCATCATTTTAACACCTAGATGTGTGAGCCAATGTTGTTGATGCTACCACCGGAGATGGTAGCTTGTGTAGCTGTTAACTAATTTGCATTTTGTACATTATTCAGATAGCATCATCGCAGTGACAGAAGTTGGTGTTGGTGTTTAATTATAGATCTGTAGCTATAATTTAAATTGCATAATGGATAATGATAGACACAGTAGGCCTTTAATTACCTTTTCTACTGTAAGTATCTTTTTTTTTTTAACAACAGATCGCATGTGTGGTCTGCACTGGCTGTTCCCCTTTGCTCCTCTGGCCCCGCTGTGGCCAGTCAGTGCTCTGTCCCCTGCACAAAGTCACCCAAAGGGGTCCGCCAGGCTGTAATGGAGATTGCTTCCTGTAGGATTCCTTTATGGAGTTGTAAAGCCCTTCCTGATTTATAGCCTTGTAAGATCTTCTGTATCTGTAAGCTTCTGTGTGTAGAGTCACGTGTGAATATGTGAGGATGGGACTGCACAATCATGCTCTGTCACTGTTTCTCCTAGAGGACAATTTTTAATCCTGCAGAGAAATGGATGTTTGACTTTCTCTTGTTTCAGCTGACGCAGCAGGAAAAAAAATAGGATACTTTAAACATCAAAATTGTTATCATTACACCAGTAACTGGCACAGGCTAAGTTGAGCAGTAAATTGCAGTATGATGAATTTGTGAGGCAATCTCTTTTCATCTGTTATTCACTGCACTGTATTGCGTTCAGTTGCCTGTAATTAGAGAAATGTACATCCATTCCCATGTGTTATTATTTCAGAGTAAACAGTATTCCTCTTTCTGTGTAAACTGAAAAAGACATCTTATAATTAAAAAAAACACACAAAATTAGAAACCCAAGCCCCAAAGATTGTTTCTTTTTCTTTTTCAAGGAAATAGACAGAACATCTCATACTTTATAACTTCTTATTTGCCCCACATTTTTCATGGTGTAGAGAGACTATGCCATTCTGTGAAACAAGAAGGGAAGTCTGGGCAGGAAGCACTGTGGCTAACCAGTTCACCTTCCTGGTAAGAAATAATTCATGTAATCTCCTTCAGCCATATGTGTAGACATATGATCAGTGTGCTAGTTCACAGTCCTTTAGCTTCATTGTCAGTATGAGAGCTTGGTGACTAAATAAACGCCATCTGAGACTGTTACAGCAAGGGGAAGGCCCACAAATCCCACTTAAGTATATTTAGACAGCTATCTTAGCCTGGAAACAGTTACGTTCTCGGTCATTCGGTGTCATCAGCAATTACAACTCCTTACTGTTTTTAATCTCTTCTGAGTAAGTGAGTTAATAGTAATGCTGCTACACGATACCACTGCAGGCATGCTCAGAGCATTGCTCTACAGCCCCTTAAGCATGAGCAAGAAATTGCTGGGCACCTCCAGCAGTAATAGTCTTCCTTTTTTCTAACTTGTCAGTCGAGCTGTGGAGGTGTGGATGTCTTTTGGGTGCTTGGTCAGTAGACAACTCAAAGTAATTGGTGCAGCATCCCCATCCCCCACTTTGGTGAGCATGTAATTCAGGTAAGACCTCTTCTCTTCTTTTAGGGACCAAAACTTCCAAATATCCCTGTTGTGTTCTACCATTGCTAGTGAAATCTTATAAAAACTCACGACACACCCTTTACCTTAAACTCATCTTATATGAAATCCCCAGGAATGCATTAACTTTATGAATGGGAGAGATTCCTTTAACGCTCATTAACCCATCATTCTCCCCTCCACCTGTAAGTCTGCCACTGCTGCCAAAGTTACAAGCTGAAACATGCCTCTGCAAAAAGAAGCCCACGAAAATATTTGAGTAAGGATGCAAAGGAGCTGACATACACACCTCCAAAATCACAGGGACACATTACGCAAATATGTGGTACCGTGTGTCAAACAGGTTTAACAAGAAGGATATTCATCAGTCCTTTGGGCAATATGTGACGAACCGAAGAACTAAACAGTCAAAGCAGAGGAATGGTTTATTCATTTTTCATTTTATGCTGTTTTTATTTTACTGGTTTGGTGTCATGGTCTTTGTGTGTCCTCTCAGTTCTTAGTAACCGAGACCTTATCCTGGCCCCAAGTCCTGCCAGGTCTAATTTATATTCACTTTAATTAGGTCCAGGTAGGGTGCCATTGTGTTGCTGCAGTGTCAGGTTTGTGTGTCAGTATGTCTAATACCTGAGTGGACTCACTATCAGCTCTATTGTGTCTGCTGACTATAGTTTTGGCTCTACGTTTATACCTTCAGTTTCGTAGCAATCGGAAATTGGTGGCACATCATACCACCTACTGTGTTTGTTTTCCATCTCCCTTTTAGTACTTTCAGGTCAGCCACAGATTTCAGATAAGGATAGGCCTGCCACAGGTCTCTTTCAGATCAGCGCCAGGGTTTTAGACCTGTGAAGGCATCTAGCAAGGTGTGTATATATTACACATAACACCATCCCCCAGATAATGTTATGTGCAAGTATGTTGCTTATGTTCATATACTTGAAGATGCAACCAGCCTATGTGCATCCCTATTTGATGTTATCCTTTGAGTTGCAATCGAAACCAGCTGCACCTGGTTAGCGTGGCTGTGCACAGGGTGCTTTAAAGATCAGTTTCATAACCCTGCTGCTTGTTGAGAGTACATTCTGGCCTCAGCTGGTCATCAGCTGTAATCCCCGACTGGCACGATCACTCATTTCTCCTCTCTCCCTCTCTCCTCACTTTCCTTCTTTGAGTGGATTTAGCCAACACTCAAAGACACGTGTCTCAGTGTTATGATTTAAACCATGACTTTAAGACTCTTATCCTCTGCAAATCCCTTCCATCACCCAACTGGAATTGTTTTGGATGGTCCTAAAATTAAATACTGATAGTTACACAGTCATGCAACACTTCTTCTGTACTATTGGGAAAGCTATTTAAGAATCTCATAAGCCTGCTGGGGTAGAAGATGAAATAAGAGGAGCACCGTGGTGCCCAAGGACGGAGAGAAAAGAGGTCACAGGCTGCTGGACATAAAGGATCCCCACTGACTGTTCATCTTACTTACTTTGTATCGATTGCTCCCTTAGCGAACTGGCCTGTAGTTTATGTCTCTGTGGTCATTTGTATGTAATGCCGTTGGTGTATTTGTGTACGTCATGCAGAGAGACTTTGACCTGGGTTGCCGATAATATGTAAAACATTTCCTGTATCCTTTCCACAGAGGCTGAAGTTAAGAAGGGGAACAATAGTACTGGATCAGTCTTTGTACCAGGCGGGGACGGACAGTGACAATTGCCCCATGTGGAGTAACACACTTTTTCCCTTTGACTAACACACAGTCTTCTCTTCTCAACAATGCTGTAGCTCAGATTTTTCCTATAATGGCTGTGTCTCTTTTGAAGAAGTGGTAATGATGGTGCTCATCTCTGACCTGCACTGACACCCACAGCCTGTACAGAACATTGTGTAACATATGCAGCAGTACATAGCATGGGTACATGAGACTCAACACAAGAAGATAGTCTGCAATAGAAATGTAGGAGTTAACTTTTTGGTGGCATAGTTAGAGGTTTTCCAAGGCTCTCTCTCAACAAGCTTTGCGCTGTGTCTCTGTGTATCCCTGCAGGCATCCTTCCTCATCTGAGTCGGCAGTTTCTAAATTAGCCCAAAGTGTCCTGATTGGAATCTAATAATGCTGGAATAGGTTTTTTCTGCACGTGTCTTGTCGCTGTGAGATAAGAGGAGGTCATCCCACCACAGGCCCAGGTCAGCTGAGGCCTTAAACAGCTGAAGATACATGAGAAAATGTTGCTTTGGTGACTGGATGCAGTTGGATAATACCATGGTAATTGGGAACTATTGATCTTTTAGGCACCCCCTTTGTTTCCAAAGGCTGTTTGTGATTTGTCTTTAAGCACAAGAGGTAATATTCTATATTTGTCTTATTGTCAACAAATTCCATGAAAAGACCTAAACAATGGATTAATCCTACTTAGTATTGTGCATGTATCCAAAGCCTGATATATCTTCTTTCTTTGTTCCACTGTTGTCCAAAAAACTATTAGAAATGTATATGTAAGCCACATCTTTGCACTGGGTCAGGCTGTTCCCATGCACTGTTTGTACAGTTTCCTACAAAAAGTAATGCACCAAAATTCGTACATATCCCACGTCATGAGCCAGTAATTTATGTGTGATGCTGCAGTCATATGACCAACGTGTTGAGGGGAGTAAAGATGAAAGAGGGAAGCGCTCTTGTAAGGAGGCAGGTTGGGCTGGTGGACGGATCACAAAACATGGGACTTTCCCCCCGGGACTTTCCTCAGGAGACTGTTGTTCTAAACCAGGTCATTTTGAGATACTTGATCATGTTTCTTTTCCTAAACCTAAACACAGTTTAGGTCATTCATGGAGCATAAATTCATAGGATATCATACAAACCATTATTTGAGGATATGTTGACTGGGTGACATGTTCCTCCATTAAGATGAACACAATAGTTAATCAGAATCAGCTTAAATGGCTGCTGGTAAATTAAGATCACCAAATGTGAAACCAAAAAAAATAATCCCAGACAAGCGCACTGATAACAGTGCCGAGCTGTTTTTGAAAATTCTTTAGACTTTCAGAGATTGATGGTCTGCTTTTACATAACCAGCTTGTTTTTTACTTTAGATGGTTTCCTCCCATTCCAGTTTTCTTGGGTTGAGAATTGTACATCACTTGCGTAAGGACACTCAACGCATCTCTCTGGAGAACAGATATTGTTACCTCTGTCCACAGCTAAACACTGATCCTCTGAGAGGACCACATAAAAGGCAGCCAGCGTACACACCTTTTCCCAATATCCCAGGGTGACGCACATCTCTGACAAAACAAGAATTGAGACCCTGTTGTTTGACAGGTTTCTGTGCTTGAAGCCCCAGTGGACATGTATTTATTAATCCTGTTGGGGAGAAGGTATACAGGTGGGCAGGAGTGTGTCCAGCCAGTGGAGATGTCACGTTGCTGGAATTACTAACTTTGATACAATACCTTAAAAAATACGTATTTGATGACATTTTTACTAACCCAGGGAAAAACTCATATTAGGGGCAAGATGAGATAAATTTAATAAGGCGATAACATGACAATGAAAACTTTACTTTTCTGTGTTAGTAGCATTAACACTAAGGGAGTGTGAGAAAACTCAGCTGGTACCAGTGTCTCTATATTGCAGAAAATGAACAGATTCGATACAGATCAATAAATTGGTATTTTTGACAATTCTACCAGCCAGGCATTCACAGTCTTGGATCCAGAGGGCTCAAATGAATGTGCTGGGATTCTCTCACTTATTCACTGACGCCAATGTGACACCACGCGGAGAGCTCTCAATGATCAGAAACTCCTTTCAAACCTCGACAAAGGGGGAATTGTTGATGCAGCAGGCCCGACTCGTGGAGCCTGCTGGAGCTGTGGAGTGGTGGTAGGGCTCTGACTGTTGACCTGAAAGTCTTTATTTGTGTTTGTTTGTTAAACCAAGCTGGGCCACGCTACTGCTTTGTTCCCCCTCCCCTTCCTTAGTGTCCTAAAATCATCATTTATGACAGACTCTGTTGAATATATAACCTAGTGTTTCAACACTTCAGTGGCTTACTCATGTACTCACAGTTTCGCTGACATAATCTGGTATCACTTGTAGAATGATGTCAGTAACAAGGGTGGGGAAGGATTTTCCCAGATACTGCCAGAACATTAACTCTACTGTTTGATGTGATCGTTAATCACTGTGCAGCTCTCACTCAGTCGCACCAAACTCATGTCACCTGCTCAGCTGTGGTTGAGAAATGTGTGACTGACTGTGAGGAAGAGTGGGCATTTTCATCTTTAATTCATCCCTGTCCTCAATCATAGCTTGTATTTAGAGAAGCATTTTCATCCACTTTCAAGCAGAGAAACACTATTAATGTTGGCTGGAAGCAGGCGAGATCGCAGCGATAAAACGTCTAAGTTGTCAGGATGGCACTGTGGTGATTTGTGTTTTTATGCCTGTATCGCTGCATGCACATCTCCCTCTGTGCCAGCCCCAGAGTATTAACTACATTATTTAGCCTGCACTCACAGCATAGCAGAGCGCTCCTGCTGTTTCCACGGTGATTAAACTGTTGCATCTCCCTAATTGTCCATTACATTTGTTGTGTGTGTACATATGTGAATTTATGGTGGGAACGTAGACTCGCTGCCTTCATTTGCATATTCCTGGTATTTGACTTCACGATTACCTCACTTCCCTTTTCTCTTTTATCAGCTTTTTTCTTCATTTATGAATGTCTCGCTGCCTCTTTCCCTCCCTCCCCCCTCTGACTGGCTGTCTGTCGTTTTCCCTTCTTAAAGCAGAGGCAAGGCCAGGAAGGATTCTTCTCTCCTCATTACTGTCACTGTTGCTGGCTGTTGACAGGGAGAGCGATAGTGATCCTCTCTGACCCTCCCGTGTCCAAATCGCCTGTTTCATTTCCTCTGCGTTGGCTTTGACCAAAATACCAACCACCACCACATCCACCACCCCTTCTCGTGCTTTAATGCTGCACAGGCTGAGCCCTCAAATCCCTTTGATTATAATTCCCGAGACCTCTGTGCTTTGCCTCTCCAGATCTCTTGTTGCATCAAAAGAGCCCAGCTGCCTCTGTAGTTTTAGCTTCATTAAAACTTCATGACAAGTCCCGACTTATGCATAGACTCAAATGATCGCATCTTAAAGGGGAGGCCAAGGCCTTTTCTAGAGCGTTTTCTTTCACAACAGTCTTGTGTAACCACCAGAGGAGTCTGATGACGGGAGCCTGGTCTGACACTCGGAGCTCTCCAACAGCAGACAAGCGGCCTGTCTGCATTTCTTCTCACAGGTTCATTGAACCCCATGGCTCCAATAACCTGCCTGGATTTTGGCCGCTGTAGGTAGTACACAGTAAAGCCTGCAATAACTGTTTAATACTGGTGTCTCTTTTCACATCAGAGAGTCCCGCAGAGCAGAGATAATGAAAAAAGATGAGATGATATGGTTTAAGCCCTGTCTTGAATAATTCTTTTGGTTTTTGACGTGCAGACTACTTCCTTGAAATGGTTATGCAATTTAAATACCACAAATTTTAGGAACTTGAAATGTGTGTTAAACATACTCTGATTCTCTTAGGCAGTCTAAAATGCCATCAGACACATTCTTTGCAAGGAAACCTTATTGCTTCAATGACCTCTTATTGCACTCATTTACAGCAACATTTGATCCAGAAGCCTGATGTTCTGCTTTTTACACTTCACTCCGTGTGATATAGAGATATTAAAGGTTTTTAGATTTGCACTACAGTTGAACTGCAGAGCGAGGAAATAGCTGCATGTATTTTCTTTGTTCCTCTCATCTTCTCCTGGCTGAGCCTTGCCAGTGGAGTGTTGGGACTTGTCTGAAGCAGGAGGAGACAGAGGGGATGGGAGCAGGTTTCCATCTGACTGGCAGAGTGGACTTTACACAGGCTGTGTGATTACAGGCTGATTACGCTTCAATGAGTGGCTGCCAGTAGTTTTTTTGTCAAGGGTTATGAGTGTGGCACTCTGCTACACTTACTGTTGTCACTTCACAGAATTGTGGAAAGTTAAAACTGGCCAGCCAAAACGTAACTAGGATGGTTTAATTCATAAAAACAGAGGAAACGCAAGTACAGTTTGTTTTCGTAGGTAATATTGATGCCAAATTGATAAGGAAACTATTGACATGATGCTTTTTATCTTGTGTTTCTAGAGTTATGTGTTTTTTGCAGACCTGTAAAGAATTGTCAATATCCATCCATCCATCCATTACCTAACCGCTTATCCTCTTGAGGGTCGTGGGGGGGCTGGAGCCTATCCCAGGTGACATTGGGCGAGAGGCGGGGTACACCCTGGACAGGTCGAATTGTTAATATATAATTTTGTAAATGAGAGTTTGCTATTTTAATTTTGACCAGGAGCAAGATGGGAAATCATCTCAAGAGGAATTTAGTAGCAGTCTTGCAAATAGTGACCCTGCAAGATCCCCAGTCTTAGCAAAATCGAATCATTTTTAGATGTGAGAGTGTTAGGCTTGAGTCTTTTCAAAGTCTTCAAGTGCTGTTGTCGCTCCCGTTTTCCTTGTGTGCTAAGGTGTGGTGTAGCCGTAAAAGTTATAAACCTTAAGACAAACTAATTTGGCAGCAATAAAGATTATACTTCAACTCTGAGACCAACACACATCTAAAATATTAGGTATGGTACACTACAGAGACATTAACACCATCAGAGAAATACCAAATGATGATGGAAGTTAATCAGCATTCATCCCGGAAGTGGCTTGCTCACAGCCAAGATGACTGACTGGAGCAAAATTTCAACCGGGCAAAATGCATGCTGGGATACTTATCTACACATAGTTCAGACAAGTCATCTTTCAAACTTCTTTGAAAAGAGCAAGAACACTTTGGTACATTTGGACTGTACTTGGCTGGATGTGGACTGAATTGTAACAGTCTGTGACTGATTACATTTCACAAGTCCGTGAGAACACAAGTGCAGACAAGAACAGGTCTGGTGTCTGTGATAAAGCCATTGTCTTCCAGCTCACAGGGTAAATATTATACATGTCAGGGTTCTCTCTGTGTTAACCATCATGTACCCTTCTTCATTTTTCCCTGCGTTCTCATCTTTCATAATGGATCCTTGAAAAGTCATTGAAGGGTTTTGAAATTAATCCCCCATAACATTAAAATGTGGGGGACCCCTGACATGTTCACGAATATTGATATTCTGTTTGTCCAAGGTTACCAAAAAACCTTGTATATGAATGTTTTAGGATGGGTTTTGTTCTTTTTTCCAAACTGAAGCCCAACAACAGAGCAAAGGCGATTGTCACTGTTATGTTTGAGGGGCTTTGATGTAACAAATTCTTTATTTAGACTAGTTTTTTTCCCCAGATGAGATTAGTCTCATCTGGGACCTAATCCAATGTTGACAGATGCTGGGAGTTGTAAATTCTTATATTTCAATCCCCCATCGTTTGGCGGTCAACCAGCAGATATTTGTTTTTTTCCTGTTCACTGAGCCTTCTTCCATAACACATATTTCTCTCGTCTGGCATGAGCGTCTCTGTTGTAGTGTGGTTAATATTTATGTAGTGCTTTTTGTGTTTAGAGGTGGTGCACAGGGCAGCTGTAAAAAAGTGTTCCAGAGGATTTCTGGGCAGGCACCTGGCCCGGCGATGACTTGCAGAGCAGGAGCCAGAACAACACCAAATGATACTGATACATGATACTTTGGAGAGAATTTGCTAAACACGCCTTCACATGTCTTACACACACTGATGCCATTGCTGCCCACTACCTGCCTCCTCCAATCCTATCCCCTTCCACAAACATCAGTGCTCCCTTGCCGGCTCTCTCTGGCTTATTTACAGGCGGTGTCACCCAGGCGAGCAGCGCTCACTGACCAGCCACAGCTCCAGCGTAGCCAAGAAGCCTTTGAAGTTTGCTCTAATCAGCACCGCAGCTGCAGAGAGCTGCCGTGGTGGGGGCTGGTGCTGGTGGTGGTGTTCGGTTGGGGGTTGGTTGTGTGAATGCAAATGTGACCAATATGAAAATGGATTATTATTCCATACAAAGCAGCACTGTTGGTATATATGCACCAGTCTAAAAATAGATCTGGTTTATGAGTTGCTCATTTGAACTGCCATTGTGTCAGTTTTTGAAAAAGGCTGTTGTTTCATTGCTTACTGAAATTGCACATTTTTTATTAATTTTTGCAGAATATTCATCTATTCATGCATTTCAGAAGGGCTGAAGATTTCCCATCATCTGTTTAGGCTAGTCTTACAGTAGCTTTCTCTTGGGATGAGAGATTTTTGACACTGCAGCGAGGGTGAACTGGTGGTCATCCCCAGAGACTTGCCTCCTGTAAGCATTAGTATGGGCAGTTGGAGTGCAGAGGCTTGCTTCTGATATCTCTGCTGGACCAGCACAAGCCTGCAGCTGCAGCTGAGTGTATTATGTGAATGACATCTCTCCTAAGCTTTGAATCACTCAGAGCATTTTCAAAGTGCTTCTGACAGATTGTTGAAATTCAGTGAAGCAGACCTGTCAGCACTGTTACCTTCTGTAAACACTGAAAATCTCTGGACTCAGGTACACCGTTGCTTTTACAAACACTAACACTAGAGGTTAGAGATGTCATTTTAGCTGAGGTTAAGCCTGCGTTATCCCCATCATATTTGAGTTTCTGTAAATGTGCTAAGTGGCTACACCCCATAATGGACACTTCTAGTCCACTTGGACCACTTAGTAACTTGATTTAGGTCGTGAATAGGAGCTAATGATTCCTCACCGCAGGTTATATTACAGTGAGGTGGCTATTTATCCAGGCACTAATGTAACCACAGGATCAACAGAGGGCGACAGCCTGATCTGTTCCCTACACTTAGGAGCTCAAAGACCTTGATCTTTGAGTGGGTGTTCACTTCAGACTCACCCATTACTTAAGTATGGTTTGGTTAGGGCTGCATTTAGACAATTATAAACCCTTCTCCATAACCACTCACGGCTGGCTTGGTTTAGCTTCCAAAGAAAGGAATATTATGAGTTGGCCTCCGCCACAGTTTCTAAGTGTTTTATGTGCCCTTGGTGAGAGCAGATTAATCAATTTTCATTCTCAATTAATCTGCCTTTCTCACAGCAGACATCTTGACTCATCATAGTAGGAAAGGCACAAATTGACAAAAAAATGCCCATCACAACTTCTCAGTGTCCAAGTTGACACATTTAAATGTCTTGTCGGTCAGTCCAAAAAGCCCAAAATATTCAGTTTACTATCACGTGAGACTAAGTAAAACCATTCACATTGCAGGAGCTGGAACCATTATTTTTTTCTGGCATTATTGATTCAAAAAAATGGGTAAAAATGTTAGCAATGATCAAAATTGTTGCCAGTAATTTTCTGTCAATGGGTAAAGTGACTCTAGTATGTGTATGGCAAAAAGTTTTACTATTCAGTCAGTGAACATTCATTCTACCTGAAAAGCATTTTTGGGGTTAACCCAACTAGAATGGCAATGATTAATAAATTAATCAATTAGTTGTCAGCTGTTAAACAAATTGCCAATTTTTTTGATCATGGATTTGAGTGATATAAAAAGCAAAAAAGTCAAAATTCTCTGATTCCAGCTTCTTAAATGTGAAAAATGTCTGGCTTCTTTACTTTATGACCGTGAACTGAATTTCTTTGGGTTGTGAGCAAAACAAGTCTTAGAGGACAACATCTTGGGCTGTGGGAAACACTGAACATTTTATAGACCAAACAAGTAATCCATTAATCAAGAAAATAATTGACAGATTAATCAACAGTGTAAACAATTGTTAGTTGTGGCCCTAAACCCAACCCATGACAGCATTATAAAACACATGAGTAGAACCCCTTTTACCATTATAGCTGCCTGCACATTTCCTTGGACAAAAACCTAGTGGCAGAGACACACGATTCCATTAAGATCCCCCTGAAGATACTGGGTGACATGAAGACCACCCAGGAGGACGGGTGTGATGTTGTTGATTGTGTTTCTGATGGACCTTTAGAGAAGACAAATGGATCTCTGTGCCCCCACTTACTATCACACCTCACAGTGGCAAGTCTATAAACCTTTTATGAGCTTGAAGGAGAAGTTAGCATGTTTATTGTTGGAGCAAATGGCTGAATACTGAAGAAGCATTTTGTGGTCCACTAGTGTGAACTTCCACTCTGAGATGTTATTTCCACTTTGGCTACATCAGAAAACTGTTAATGCAGCTGCTTTATAATGAACTCAAGTTTGGTCAGTTAGAAAGCTGCTGAATGTTAAAGATTTTAGTGTGGACCATCAGCATAATTCTAACATGGGTCTTATGATTTGGTTTTATTTGGGAGGCAGGTCAGTACGCACAACTTATTTTCTCTCCCTGCTCAATCTCTGTGGTGTAGTCCTGTGACGAGGCACCCCCGGCTATCTTTGTACTGATATAATATGAAGAGAGGAACATCGCCTTGAGCAGCTCACCAAGTATCCCTCTGATAAAAGAAATGAAAATCACAGCCTTAGAGTTTCATTCTACCGACAAAATTTACAATATTAGGTCCTGAATAAGTATGATCGTCTAGTACGCTGGAGGAGGTTATCTTTTATGAATGACTTCACTGGCAGAAGTTGGCAGGATTGTAAATGAGCTCTGGCAAACAGTCAAGAGGGACCCGTTAATCTCTTGAATCTGTATTTGACACCTAGTTCAAAACCATGAAAAACTATTTATCTCAGATGCCACCATGTTTGATTTGAATGGTCTATAGTAATCTTAGTGACACTTCCCCTCAAAATCAAAAATACAAATATTTAATCTTACCCATAGTGCTGTTTATCAATCTAGATAATTTTGATGTGAGTTGCTGAGTGTGAGGACCAAAAAAAACCCTTTGAAAAACTCAACATCAATGACTCTGTCCAGAAAACATGACCCGGTTATTCAAGATAATCCACAGACCATGTGATGAGCAGTTTCATGTGGGGACCTATTTTCTTTCTATTGCACTATACCCACTAACTGTATCACTGCACAGAAGTAAGCATGTATGTACCGTGAACTCATCCAGCACCATTGGGCTTGTTAACATTTCAGCTCAGCTCAGGAGGACACATTAATGTTTACATTTTACACAGTTACGAGCAGTGGCCTCTCGTCCATGGGTAGAGGCACACTTCCTTCTGCACAGTGATACGGTTGGTGGGTGTAGTTCAATAGAAAGAAAATGATTCTGTGTGAAACTGCTTACAACAAGGTGTGTGGATTATCTGGAGTAACCGGGCCATGATTTCTAGAAAGAGACATTGCTGTTGAGTTTTTCAGGTTTATTTTTTGGCACTTTGAGCACCACAGGCCGAGTGCCATCCAGTGCCATTACATTGAGAGAGGGCTGACACCGCTACAAGCTATATCTCCAACACTCGGCAAGTCATACCAAAAAATCTAGAGTGATAAACAGCCATAAAAATAAATGTAAAAATAAATGTCTTTTTTTTTTTTTGAGGTCAGCTGTCCCCTTTAAATTGATCAAATAAGCACCTGCATGTCTTCCCCTAACCAGGTCAGGTGTGTAACACTTTGAAGCCACTGTCAAAAAAGCTGTGGAAACTTTAAACAATGGTTGACACCTCAGAAACCGAAACTAGCTCGACACTTCAAACACTTTCAACTTTACATCAACAGTGTCTTCTCTTTAAGATTTTAATTGTGAAGCAGCTGTGGAAAGTGCTTTGTTTACAGCAGACATGTACCTTCAGAGTCTTTATATAATGATGAAGGATATTTTGTTTGCTGCATGATTTAAAAAAGATTTTAACACCTTTCACCAAGTTGTGACTCTGTTTCTGAATTCAAACAAAGGTAACAACAGGAAATAACATAGACTGTTGATCACTCTTACACTGTCAACCAAAATTTAAATGATTTATTATCAGTTACATTTTTCTATATTGTTTCAGTTTCGTTTTTTTTTGATGATAAGTATATATTTTTCTCGTTTGTTGTAATGAGCAGAAATATGTGAATACAGGAGCTAATATGTGCTAACATTTTACACAGCCCTCACATGTTAGTCTATTCACACACTTGCTTTCCCCTCACTTTATCATTTGTTCCAGATTAGCAGAACTATAACTTCAAGTGCAAAATAGGTGACCCATTGTTTGATTTAGATTTGCAAGAAAAAAATGATGTCTTATTCTTTATTTTGCTGAAGACTATGCTAACACATTTCTTATTTATTTCAGCCAGTGGAATGTACATTCCTTCAGAGCACTTGCTTTCACATTCCTGCCAAGAGTAATAGCTAAGCATGTGCTCATTACACACACCCATGATGAGGATATGACTTGGCTGCTGTTGTATCTAATACAGCTGAGTCCACCATCCCACAAGTGGACTGAGACAATGCTGTGCTGTACTGACACATGTCTGACAGAATATCTCTCAGCCTGCCTTACAGGACAAGCAGCGGGGTTGTTGATGAGTAGAAGTGTCACTGATGCATGTCTTTCATCTGCAGAGCTCCCGGAGAACTGGACGGACACGAGGGAGACCCTTCTGGAGGGCATGGTGTTTCAGCTCAAGTACCTGGGGGTCACAATGGTTGAGCAGCCCAAAGGAGAGGAGCTGTCTGCGGCTGCTGTCAAGAGGATAGTGGCCACGGTTAGAGACAACACACACCTACACACCCTGGCAGTAGGCAAGACACACACACATAACTGGAATAGCTGAAAGGGACAGTTCATCCATGATCAAAAGTACATATGTTTTCTCTTACCTGTAGAGCTGTTTATCAGTCTAGACTGTTTGGGTGTGAGTTGCTGAGTGTTGGAGATATCGGCCGTAACGATGTATGGCTTCTCTCCAATATAATGGAACTAGATGGGACTCGCTTTGTGGTGCTCAAAGCACCCTCCACAAAAAAATATGTTTAAAAAACTCAACAGCAATGCCTCTTTCCGGAAAGCATGACCCACTTACTCCAGATAATCCACAGACCTTGTTGTGAGCAGTTTCATGTAGGAACTCGTGCTCCTGACAACGCAAGATGCAACATTAGCTAGCTCAGTGGTGCTAGGCGTGCTAGCAGTAGATGCACACTTCCTTCTGCGCAGTGATAAGGTAAGTGTTGTTTGGCAGACAGAAAATAGTTCCCACATAAACTGCTCACAACAAGATGTGTTGATTAACTTAAGTAAGCAGGTCATGATTTCTGAGAGGAGGAATTGCCGTTGAGTGTTTCAGATTTATTTTTTGGCGCTTTGAGCACTGAAAGTCGAGTGCTATCGAGTCTCATTATATTGGAGAGAAGGTAGACATCTCTAAGGCTGATACTTCCAGCACTTAGTGACTCACACCAAAACAATCTAGATTGATTAACAGCACTACAGGTAAGAGTAAAAATCTGTATTTTTGATTTGGGGTGAACTGTCCCTTTAAACAAAGGGCACCCAAAGCCTCTTGTCAACGCACTCTATTCAGAAAACTATTCCCAGAAAATGAGTTTCTCTCAAGCACATATAATATCTCTCCCACATCACCACCTCCACCACTTGGAAATCATATTCATCCTGTAGTTTTCTCCTGTTTATGACCTGACAGACACCTCGGTGAAAAGTGACTGGTTGGCTGCCTGCTTTCCCCCTGAGGCTCTGGCTGACATTTAGGAGAGGATGCAATTAGTTTGGACACTGTTGCTCAGTATATGGCTCAGCCAGCTTTATCATGGTAGAAAAGGCTTAATGTTATTGGATCTGGCAGCTCAGTGGATAATGAAGTTAGCGGCGGCAGAATGGTGGGACTCAGGACACGGTGATGTATGGAGAGAAAGGCAGAGGCTCTGATTGGGCCTAATCTGTTGGCTGCCCTTGGTGTCCCTCTGAAAAGGATGTTAGGCTGCTGAATGGGATATTTTTTAACTTGTCATATTGTGTAATAGGAGAACTTGGTGTAACGTAATATTTTGTCAGGCCGAAGATGTCACTTACTCTGGACTGGATGTCCCTTAGCTTCTCACTCACATACATGCTTGTTGTTGAACTTGTTTTCTTAAAGGGTGACTCAGGTATTTTTCAACCTGTCCTGTACCCTATTTTATGTTTTTGTGTTTAAGTAACTAATAACAATTTTTGATATTGGTCCAGTATTGAGGAGAGTGCTAAACAACTAGGGCAATTATGCAAAGTCAGTTTACATCAGGTGCTTGTTTTTGATTTGTATTTTAAGTATCTGACAACATTATGGAAAGGATCCCGACAGAGCTAGACCTTTTTTGATCTAGAGTAATACCATTTTTGTTTAACTAGAAACACCCTCGAAATTGCTTTTGCCAAACCCATTAAACTTTATTTAAAGAAACAGTCATTTTATCATTGTAGAACACACTTATTCAAAGTCGACAAAAACAAAATTTGAACTCACAAGAAGCATCTTGGTTCATCCTTTCACTGTTCCTAAAACCACTAGGTTTGGTTGTAATAAACCCTTAATTCACTTCGCTGAATATGAAAATATGCTGGCTCCATACACTGTAAAATTACTGTTTATTTAAATGAAGTCTTTGGTCATAGCGATTTCAGAGCTGTTTCTGGTTAAACAAAGAGGATCTTACTCTTTTCTTCCCATTAGTCACTTAGACACAAAAACATGGCAAAATAGCATGCAAGTTGAAAAAAAAACTGAAGTTACCCTGTAAGAATTTATATTCATGTTAGTCTATGTAATTGTTTTGACAATGACTGTTAATAGGCTTATTGCATATGCATATTTTCCTGCTGTTAATCAAGCCAGAAGCTCTGCAGTTTTTGGCTCAAAGGTCTGCCATTTCTCTAATGATTTAACATAGCTTTTGATTGGCATCGTTTGACCTACAGTCTGGATTCAATGAAAGCTTGATGGCAGGAAATGTGCTTTGTAACGTGATTGTCTTAGTTTATCAGTATCCCTTGCATCAGTGGATCTTGATTGACTGGCCTGATCAAAATTAGCTCTCACAGTTGTAATTTACATAAATGCAAGGTTGACACTTAGCTAGATTGATTTTTCTCTCTGTCTCACTCACACACTTTTTTTTCTCTTTGTGGCTTCCACCCTTTATTTCCCCTTCTTCCCTTCCTTCCAGGCCAAAGCCAGTGGAAAAAAACTGCAGAAAGTCACGTTAACAGTCTCCCCACGAGGAATCATCCTCTATGACAGTGCCTCCAACCAGCTGATAGAAAACATCTCCATATACAGGTCAGTCCTCCTCTTTCTACTGTTTGACTCTTGCCACTATTCTTAACGCATCCTGTGTCCCTGACTCAGTCGGGCGGCCCCAGTTATGAAATACTTTTCACCCTAGGCTTGTCCTAATCACCTACAATAAAACAAAAGTTGTTATTTGCTCTCATTCATCACTGGATGGATGTGAGTGTAAGAGCAGGTGTGATACTCCAAGGCAGTGTTATGTGTTTCTGTATGTGTGTGAGAGAGAAGAGAGCACTCAGTCTATCAGCAGTATGTCTCATCAATCTCAACTCTCTTGGGAGCATTACAACAGCTGTATGTCTGATCTTTACACACACACACACACACACACACACACACACACACACACACACACACACACACACACCCACACACACACA
>JAPZEB010000007.1:22967542-22983537 GCA_029783705.1 Chaetodon striatus
ACACACACACACACACACACACACACACACACACCTTGTATGTAACAAGCACATACACACACACAGTAGAGGAATGTCCCCATTGATTGAACCAGTTCCCCCCATAGTGGTTAAATCATCGGCCAGAGAGCAGAGATACCTGTTTTAGTTTAGTGACGCCTCTTTATTACAGGCAGCTTAGTCATGGTTAAAGACTCATCAAGGTATCGACATGGGGAGGGGTGGAGAGGAATTAAGGTCAGCCTGGGCCAGAGGTGGGCTGACTGGAGGTAAATCTTCTCTGTTTCCTTGTACAGTGAGAATAGGTGTCAGATGTGTGGGAGCTGCCATATTTTTCATCTTTACCGTAAAGATGTTCCATTTCTCCTCATTACATGTTTATATTTTTCAGGTTTATGTCTAACATAGCAAGTATTCAACCTCTTTAAATTAAAGGGCGGGTCCATCTGTATTCTTTTTCGTGTTTTTTAAATAGACACTAACACTCACCCATTACCAAAAAGCGATGATATAGGTTCCAGCACTGATTCCCCCCCCACACATCTCCACCCACCCACACACGCTGTTTGCTGACAGTAAAAGCATGGAGAGTGAGAAAAGCGTAAGCTTGTAATGTTGGGACTTAGAGGTGGAATATGGTGCTATTAAACCTTTATTTAAACAGGTGAAGACACACTGAGATTTAATATAATACTGCATTTTTACTGTATAAATTCATTTATAGATCCACAGTCAGTGTATTACAGACAGTTAGATGGTGGTTGGCTGATTGGGGGAAGTGGTAACCAGAAACTCCCTGTGTCTTGCAAAATGAAATTACTGTAAGAAGAGTCTGGTGACTGTGGTGGGTGGGTGATGGGTGCAGCAGCAAAATGTACTTTAGCCTCCTAAAAAAAGGAGTTCCTAAAAAAATCAGAGTCAGTTTAAGTGTACACTATACTTAGCTTATTTTACTGCTTTGCTTTGCCTTTCCAACCATGAACTGAAGCCGTTATCTATGCTCTCTTCAAAGCCACCAGAATCCTTTGACAGAAGCGGTAATTTTATCTTACAGCACAGGAGTTGCTGGTCTACCGTTAACATGATCGTTCACTTTGTCTGTTATTGTGTGACTTTCGTAACGGGAACTAACGAGGTGTCCACAGCAGCACATGGGTTTATATGTAGCAACAGTGTCGTCTGTGCCTGACAGAAATGTCATCACTTTACACTGCATTTCCATCTTCACTGACATTGTGTCCACTCTGACTAGTTTCTGTGGAGGAGCAAGACTCAAGTATCCCCAACCAGTCACTAGAGATCCACATGCTCGCCTGAATCTAATGTCATTTTATGTCCATTGTGGGTCTGCACCATTAGCACATAGGCATACACCTGTGTTGCGCTGAATAGGCAGTGTCTGCAAACATTTGACAGCTATCAGAGCTGGCAGATTTGCCGGATCTGTCGCTGAATTACATGCCACCACAACCACATGGCCCATACAAGCACAAGCAGGTCAGGGAGATTGATATTGATTATTCGGGCTTACATAAAATCATATTATGAACATGCAGGCAACTATTTGTCAACTAGGAAAGCTAACATGGCTTTTGCCCAACTGATAGTGATGTGTGTTTTGTCAGCTGACAATTTCGTGGTTGCTGCTGCTGGCTGACAGATTACATTTAATTTAAGCAGCTTTCCCAGCCCTCACTGTTACATTTGAAGCGATGCACTGGCACACTGAAATGAAGTGGACCCACCGATGCGCAGTTATGCCAACATACCTGTTTTACCAGGGTTTTGAGAGTGGAGTGGGGTGGAGTTAAGTTAAACAAAGTAAGATGCTGGGCGATATTGAGAAGGCATGTCGACTTCAAACAGCTTCAATCGCAGCATCGATCTTGTCTATAGCGTCAGCCATTGTTGTGATTATTCCTCAGTGGTTCCAGCACACCTCTTGACAACAGCATTAGACCCGTCCACGGTGCTGATTGTTCAATTGTTTGTCCCCCCGCAGTGGTTATTGTTTCTTTTTCTATTTTAACTGAGAAACCGCTGTTTAATGTTGCCATGCCAGAGCAGAATCAGTAAACTCAAATTCAGTGGAATAGGTGGATTCAAAGATCTGGACCCAGTTTTTAGAAGGGGTTTGGATAAATGCATTTTGAGGCTAAAACATACATACTTTGACCAAAAATTTTTGGCTATAAATACATCAGGGACATTATTGGAAAGGTACAGAATGATATAAAAACCTCGTAAAAACAGAAAAAAATAATAGAGCCACCCTATAAATAGGCACCTTTTTAATAGTAGACTACACTAAGGAGATAAGCAGACAGTGTGTGTTCAGGCACCACCATGGACACTGCAGGCGATCAAAGTGCTGTGTAAGGATGGTGTCACACACATTCTTTTGTACAGCTCAGCAGAACATGCATGTAATTTACTGCATGTATGACTCCAGTGTAAATGAGCACTTCTTGCCACATAATATGGGTTTCTGCATCACAGCTCCCCTCCCGTCTTCTCCATCTTTACATGTTTGTTGCCTTGTAGGCGCCCTTTTGAATTTTGTGATTATCCTTTGTTGCTGTCTGTCTGTTTTGCACCTGACACCTTGACCCCCCCGCTCTGTCGAGTTGTTTTCTTTTCCCTCTCCTCCCCCCATCACAGCACTCTGCTTATTATAAGGAGAGTGAAGAAGAGGAGAGCAAAGGAGGGGGATGGGGGACGAGGGCAAGAGAGCATGAAAGGCGGGGCACAGAGGGCTGTTGGGATGGGGAGTGTGTAAGAAAGAAAGGAAAATGATTGTGCGCGTGTGTCAGTGGGAGCTCAACCCCCTGACAGATTCAGTGTTGGTGCCATTGATCCTGTCTCACGCGAAGGCGAGCTTATTTATTCAGTCCTTTAGAGACACACACTTGCACTGTATGAAAATTCTAGCAGCCTCTTTTATTTACTCCACATCTCTACCCCCTCTCCTTCTTTTTCTACTGTGGTGTGTAGGAATGTTTTAATGTGGGCACATTTCCACTTTGGGGAGGGATTATTTTTCCCAACATCAAGGCCACAGGCTCCTTGCCTCACGCCTCTTCATTTGGTTGTTTGTAACTTTGAGTTGAATATTAAGTCTGCTGCCTCCTCACTCTTTCACCTCATACTTTTCTCTCCCAGATCTTTTTTTTTTCATTATGTCTTACTTGCACTTTCCATCTCTCACCATTCTTCACCTCTCCTTGTCTTCTTTTTCGAGGCGGGCCTAATAAGCCGTTTAATTTGCCGAGCTGTTTTCTTCTCGTTCAGTACGATGTCACTGATGAAGGAGAACTAATGCCTAGCTGGTTGAGGGTTATGGAGGGGAAGGGAAGGAATATTTTTTTTCTCAAAAAGAAGTAGTGGTGTTCTCTTGTGGCAGCGAAGAAGAAAGGGAGACTGGGAGAGGGAAAAAAAATCCTTTCGAGTCGGTTTCATTAAAGTTACAGGACTCCGGAGGATCAGGGCAGGAAGAGGGGGTATCTACTGTATGTCTGTCTAGTTTTCAGCTTCTGTTTCTTACAAACTTCTCCTTCACCACCCACAGTGGCTCTTCACAGCCCACCACACATTCCTGACCCACATTCCTCTGTATATTACTGCTCCCATCTCTGTTCATAAATCTGTGTTCATAGAATATTCAGTGTAAACACTACAGCTAGCTTTGAACTCGCATATCTTTAAGTTGCTTCCATGTTTAGCAGGCTGATGCACTGGAAAGGCAATGGGGGAGAACAGGTGCCCTGGGGAGAGTTTTGTAACACTGCCATCACTATGCTACCTGGGCTCATGGGAAATGGGATGTTTTATTTTTAGATCAAGAAAAATGATGAAATAAAAAACACCGCCTTTCTGTAGGCAGATCTTGTTAGACAGAAATGGACATTTGATCTGTAGCCACAGTATTGAAAGCTTGAGTTACTGCAGGTCAGCATGTTGGCTCCTCGGGGAGTTTACTCTCCTTGTGTTTTCCTGTGTAACTTTTGATTTGTTTGAGCATCTGCCTAACCTTCACATCATGGGCAATGGTAATATTTTGGTAGGCAGAGATAAGTGTTTATATACCCATTTGTGAGAAGACTGGGCCTGTATTTATCAAGCGCCTTAGAATAGAAGATCACTCCAAACCAAATGGCAACCCCTGAGGCTGAAAAATGAAGCCAGCGTTGAAGTGTCAAAAACTGCAGTTTAATGGCCACTTGAAAGTGGCTCCAAAAGCGAGTAAATCCCCATATACTCTCATGTTAAAATGGCCAACTTGACAGCAGAAATAAACGTGTTTAGTGTTTACAGCCAGGTACAAAAAACGGTTTTGGTCTCTGTAGCTTATTTCTACATTCATGACTTTCGTATATAACTCACCTGTTTACCTTTTATAAAGGCTTTAAAATACATACATGTAAGGGCAGGGCTGCTTTCAGTGACAGGGTGTCTACGAGGCGTGACCACAGTCTATGAGTCAGATCCATCCCTCACTCCTCCGCAGCTCCTCCCTGTCGTCCAAATGTCGTCAATTCTGACTTCAATAATCCAAGATGGTGACTGCTAAAATGCTAACTCGAGGTCTTACAACTAAATATTCTCAGAGTGACATATCTTTGGTCCTGCTTTAAGGACCAGTAGTAAAAACATTCGATCAACTTTCTCAACCGAAGAAATGCTAATCTGTCAGTAGTTGCCCAAGTATTCAGGCAGATATTCTGTGAGAGAAGAGATGTTTTGGGAGTGCTTGATTACAGTAAGCTTATTGACAGATAGTTTTGACAAAAACTGAATCATATTTATGACCGACTTTGTGCGGGATGCACAGGAAATCACATGCTTCCCCTGCAGAAACTGATGTCCTACACTCAGTTGTTAGGAGCGAAATGCAGCAGCATAACATTGATGACTCTGTCAGAGCCAACAATTTCAGAAGTAATGAATCAAACTTTGATAGTGCTTGTGCAACTCATAATGCGCACAACGAGGGTCCTCAGTGAGAGTTGACTCAACTTAATCACAACAGGTATAATATTTTTTATAGGGTTTTCAATCATGTTTTAGTATGGCTATGTTAATTAAAAAAAAAAAAAAAACTAAATAAGTAACAGGGCTACAATATTTCAATGAATAGTATGCACCATAACAATATACTAGGTGTTCATACTGTTACAATCCATTTCCCAAGACTGGGGCGGCGGCCATGGTCACCTTGATACAATCGCTGGCCCCCCGAAGAATCCCCTGAAAATAAGAATTGTTTTTATGACCTTAGAATGAGCCATTTATACCTACCTCGGAAGCTGGTCCTCGTCTGTGGAGTCTGCATGTTTCACCGCCATGTTTCTCTAGTATCCCAAAATCCACAAACCAAGACTGGCTCTGGACAGGGCCTTTCGTGTTTTCACATATTCGAGTCAGCCACCTCTGTAAGAAGTCACTTAGCGACAAGCAGTGTCAGGAAAACACTTTTTTTTAAATGTGAAACTGCTTTATTTAGTGTTTTTACTTGATTAAATCACTGTGTTGGTTTGTTTGGAGAGGAAGAAATCTCTGCAGATTATTTGGCTCCTGATGAAAGTCTCCTTAACAATGAAAAGTCAATGAATTCTAGCTGCGAAGAAGTTTTAGGTAGTTGCAGTCTGCAGTCCTCACTGCTGGACACCACTTAATCTCCACGAATCCCACACACTGTTCCTTAAAAGCGTGATATTTGTTTTGATAAGGAAAAGAACAGCTTGCCTATTTAAAGAAAATCGAATGCATGGATAAATAACACATTAAAACAGGATCGTTGTAGAACTCAAAATGTCACTGTCCCAGTGTAAGTCTATGCACATCAGATAATTAGTAATGTTAACTGTAAAATATCAATATGTGATTACTTAATTCTCTCAGTGACATTGTCTGCAAATAGCCTCTATATGACAGCACAATAGAATTCTGAAATTCAATTATGGCTTCTGGTTTTTAGTGGCTCCATCTGGCCACCCCTATGAAAAATTTTGCGGGCTCCTCTGCAGTGGAAGAGAAGATTTAGCGTTTTTCACGGAGAGGCTTTATAAATTAGTCTCAAGTCCCGCTGTGATGTAGGAGTGTTTTAGTCCCAGGTTTACTCCCGAGGAGTGATTCTGAAATGCTCGTTAAATACGAGCCATGTAACTATTCTACTCTAGACTGAGTTTAAGAGAGCAGAAAATACAGTGAAAGCTGTTATCAGTCGCACTTGCTGATCTGCACTGTGTGGAAAACCGTCTTAGCAGGTGAGAATGTTTGGAGCGAGCAGAGCATATTATCCTTCTGACCCAGATGCCATGCCTACTCTATTTAAATGCTGCTGTTACTCTATTTATTGCTCTATGAAGTATGTGTGTTACAATCTTTGAAGCCCAGACCCTCTAGGTTTCAACTGGCAGATGGCTTGAGTAATGGCCTTAACCTTATCTGCCAATTTACTGCTGCTAATTTGTTTACACTCATTATATGCTTGGTTAGCGAAACATTTTCAGGGAAAGTAAACAGTTCATTCAGTGTTGCACTGCAAGGGCACTCACCCTGTGGTTACAAGCTCCCGAATCGTAGTTTGCTTGTCTTCACTGACTTTTCTTTTTTCTTTTCTTTTTGTTCTCCTCCACCCCGTGTGGTTGCCCGCACAGAGAAAGAAAAGCGAGTGAAGTCAGGTTCAGACGGAGAAGGAGCCAGCAACTCCCAATCGGACAGCTCGGCCAGCCTGGGCAGCCTGAAGGGAGGAGGTGAGTCATGTCACCCATCATCACGTCTTTCTCTCTCTCTCTCTCCTTCGCCCTCTCTGTCACAGTAATCGTAGCCTCGAGGAGGAACGAGGAGTATTCAGACACTTGTCAAAGGTTGGCATCTATTGAGGCTGCAGGTCAGCTGACAGCAATCTGCATTTTCTCGGTTATTCTTTCTCGCTAGCATCATTACGATGAACAGCAAATGACATTTTCGGGTGATGATGTATGATGATAATGGCAATGATGATGGTCATTTTAATTCGAAAACATTAAGCCCCCTCGCTGTTTTGTAGATCCATTAAAAACAAATCTTAGTTCACCGATCCCCATGACATTTCATAGTGTAGTACAATAGAGAACTGTTCATGAACAAACAGCCATATTCTGTCTGACCCTTGAAGCACAATTACAGTCCTGTTTGTGTAAAAAGCACGAAAGAGGTCTACATTTTCTGTGAGCCCCATTGTTAGATCAGATTTACCAAGATTCCAGGACTTGAGGCACGGGTCATGCCTTCTAATCATGTTGTTCACATCCAGTGAGCCAGAAAACCTTAAGGCATATTATTAGTTCCATGTATTGTCCATGGTCTCAGATACAATAAGATGAGGAGCATCCTGTTGCCAGTGGCACAAAGGCTGCACGCTTATTCCTCATAATGCTCTTTCTCTTTGTTTGTCTGTTTAGTGCATGCCTTTTCCCTGTCACACTTTGAGAGCGGCCACTGTAGTCTGATCCTTTTAGTACAGGAAGTTTCAGCTTGAGACAGAGGCATTTTTTTTGTTTTGCAGGAAACTCCAAAAACATCTCAAAACATCAGTTCTGTACTGACCTCCCCCCTCTGCCCAGCCAGGTGGCCTCCAGCCAGACAGAGATCTCTCTAAATCTGTTCTGACACTTTATTTGGGGCTGTGGCCCTGAATGTGTAGCATTTTATGGCTGACATGGGTTTTAAGGATGATCCCTAGTGAGAAGACTCAACAAAGTAGGACTTGGAAACAGATTCTGGCAACAGAGAGGCTTGGTGTGCGTTTTTGGACCAATGTTTCCCGCTGACCATTCGATGGGTCATTTGGCTGCCAGTGGATAGTATTTCTGTAAAGCAAATTGGCGTAATTGTACAGCACAGTAATACATAGTATAGGCTTCTGAGTGCCTTTTGAAACAGGCCGAGCATTTCTGTCCTGCCAGAGGTTTTCACTGCCAGCCGTAAAGCAGTGATTGGGGACAGCAGAGCTTTAAAGCTATCACAAGGTTACATTTATGTACCCTTCACTTTGGCTGATCAAATGGCATGCCACTGAGTCAGAGGGACTCTCGGGATCAGTGGTGTTGTCAGAGGTGAGTCAGCTTTATTCATGAGACATGATATCTTCAGCTCTCTCCCGGCGCCAGGCCTCTTACAGTGGCTACAAAATACAAATGCCACTTCTTCCTGTGTCACACTGATTGTTGGGAGATTCAGCCTGCTTTATACTGATCATCCCTACACAGTTTTCTCCTTTTTACAGGGTTAAAGGAATGCTTCACCAGCAAAATGACCAATTGTGTATTAATGACTCATTTTGTGTTACCTCAAATTCATAAAGAAAACTTTGTTTTTCTCGCATGCTTCAACTATGAACGTAGAATCCAAAAAAGCTGTCTCACAACTCGTGCAGTAAAATCCAAATCCTTTTTGTCCAGTCATATGCTCAGTTCTTCTAAAACATTACAATTTAAAACATGTCAGTACAAACCGTTTCGTGCCCGGCTGTGTAGCATGCCTGGGCACGCTCATGCTAAACAGAGCTCATAAGCAAACCAGTGCTCAAGTACCCCTCAGAGTGTGCCACTGGTAGGTGTGTAACACCTGTAGGTGTTTTAAATTATGTTTCTGTGAAATTGCATGTATTTTGGACGTACTGAGCATACGACTGGACAAAAAAGATTTGGATTTTACTACACGAGTTCTGTGACAGTTTGTAAACTGAAGTTTTGACATACTTTTGCTGTTACGATTTACTTCAGTTCATGAAAAATGTTTTTTTGCATGCGAGAAAAACAAAGTTTTCTTTATGAATTAAGATTGAGTTGTGTGAGAATTTGTAAACAGATTTTTTTCATGAAGTTTTGACGTTGTTAAACATGGTCCCCATTTACCTTCATTTATGAAGAATATTTGGCTTTTTTGGATTTCCTCTTCACTGTGGAGGTGTGCAAGACCAAAGATTTTCTTCACAAATTTAACGTAACTCGTGTTGTGTAATTGATAGAGAAATAGTCACTTAAACAGTTGAAGTATTCTTTCAAATGTAGTGCTGCAACTAGTCCTTATTTTATATTCTTAATTAATATGCCTATTATTTTCACAATTAATCGTGTAGTCTAATTTTTATGAATTTTTCAATTCATATTACAATTTCCCAGAGCCCAGTAACATTTTGACATTACTTATTTTTGTCCAAACAACAGTCCAGAATTGAGAGATGTTTTATAAACTGTCATAACTGATAAAGAAAAGCAGTAAAGTCTCACTTTTGAGAAACGGGAACCAGGAACTTTATGCTAAAAAAGTGACAAGTGTAGTTTTGGAGCTGTAGTTAAGTGCATGGGCTGGGTGTTTGCTCCTAGGATCTCACTTCCACCTAAACAAACACTTAAGCTCTTAAACCATATAACCATCTGATGAGTCTTGATCCCTGCTCTTTTTCCCCTTGAACGACAGCCCCACTCTCACAATATTACCTTCTTAATAACAGCAAGATACCCTAAATGCCTTTGAGCCAGTGTTGACAGAGAGGACAGGTAGAAGGGAGCTGCTTTTGCATGCTGACTCACTTATATGTGGGCTTCTCTTTTGAGGAACATAGAAAATAGAGAAAAGGTCATTTAAGGATTTGAAGTTTCACTTGTGCTAAACAGCAGAAGACTTATTGAGCTTTCACTGTTCTCTCCGGAAACCATTAGCCTAAAGACTAGACAGAAATTACTGTTGACACACATTATTGACACACATTAATCATCGGGCGAGGCCATTACAAGCCAATCCCATTACAGATCAGTGGTGTCATCGTGGTTAGGCGTGCAAGTCAGGGGGTTACTCCCTGCTCACTTATCATAAGTGACAATCCACAGATGGCTGCATCAGTGAGATACATTAGAGGCTTAATAAGAAAAAGTGGACCTTAACCAATAGCATGGCGTCATAGACTTTGTGCATGCATGCTGCGTGTGCTGTGAAAGTATGCTAATCACAGGATGGTTAATTTATCAGCACCGTTGTCTCTTGGTTAGAAAGTGAATCTCATGGTGAATGTGGAAGGCTGCATGTGAATTTTAATGCATTTATGTGTTTTTGTATTTGTTTTGTATTACAGAGGTAGCCACAGGAAAACTTCTGGATTTGGCAGAGGGAGCCAACATGGCGCTGGTCCACTCAGGAACAAAGCAGACTGAATCGGATCCCTTTATGGTGCATAATCATGCTACAGAGAACAACAATACTGTATGGGTAAGACAAGAGTCAGGCTGGTCAGTAGGTTTCAGCTGTTCCGGCTTGATAAGATGGGAAGAGAAGAATGGTATACAGGAAACACTGCTTAATTATCCAGAGTGCCCAGTGATGTGCTGTACCTGTAGTATTCAAAGCAGTAGATTCTACAGTTCTACAGCTGCTACGCAGAGTCAGACAATAGCCTATTGAACAGAACAGGCCTTATCAAATGGTCACATTGCTGAAGAGGGTGTGGGCTGCATGTAGCCTAGATTAACCCCCACAGACATGTGAGGCCAGAGAACAGTGGCGAGGGGTGACTGAGTGAATATGTTAAGAAGTGTTTCCACCCAACACTTTTGGTATAGTGCCCTCAGAGCCCATACTTAACCTGTATGGACATGTCGGTTTTGGTTAATTTTGCTTACAATAGCTCGACACCCATTTGCCAGTAACTAACTGGTTCATTTTTAAGGTAAAAAAACCCAACATAAAATGTCCTCAAATACAAGAGGCCTTTCCTCTAAGTACAGCGCTCCATTGTATCAGTTAGCTTTAGCACCACATGTCAAAGCACTATCTATTTAGAGGTGGTTCAGATTTCTAGCTTTATGTTGTAAATGTCTGTCCTTTTATTTTTTCTGTTGACTTTGCTGACAGACAGACAGACAGCTAGCTGTGTTACCATGCAGAAACATAGTGCCCACACTGTAGTCTCCACTGGCATTTTGCAAGGCTTATAGCACTCAGCATTCATCTTAGCCTAGCCTGTACCAGCAGTGTACAAATTCTCAATTACTGAAACATGGTAACCACCCTGTGGTCTCCACCAATTATTACCGATGAAAGCACCACTAGCCCTCTTGACACTGCTAACATTGCTGACAGAACATAAGTTATGCTAAAGTGGATTTTTGGTTCAAAATAAAGCCACTTACCAACCGATTAACGGTTAGCCATTGACATTTCTACCCTACATCTGTTTAGTGTTTTCACCACAGACAGTACTCTCAAAGGTAGGCGGGCATGTTGTTACTCACTACTCCTTCTAGCTCTCCTGTATGTCCTCTTCATCGGTAATGCAGAGGAGCGTCTGTACCTTGTTGATCATCCACAGATCGGGGTTGTGCGGTGACATTTACAGAACAAAAAAGAACAAGCTTGAGTGTTTATAATCTCTGTAGCAATCAATGGGATTTTTAAAAATGACGATTCTCTCTTGATCAATCAAGGGACTGCAGTGTTTTTAGCTTCACCTTTTAGTTAAGGATTAGCGTGCCAGGTCCCTCAGCACACGGGTAACAAAAAAAAAAAAGGAGTGGAAGTAGGGCTGCACAATATTATTTTATTGTCATTCTGATGATAAACACATTAAGAGAGACTGCATTATTGCACGTTATTATGCTATGTTCAACAACGTTAGCACATGTTGCATATTTTACTTATATCGTGCAACCCTAGGTGGAGTGGAGTGGTTCTGTTGGTACCATCCACAAATTTTGACAATGGAAACACAAAAATTACTATTCTGTGTAATGAACTGAGCTGAACTGAACCAGACTGCTTGCTGAAAACAAGGCTGTAACATGTCATGAACAAGCACTGTTTACTTAATCATTTCCCAAGACGTGAACTTTTTTTTTTAACCAATATGTATATGTTCTGTGTGGCAGGAGTTGGAGGACGGTCTGGACGAGGCTTTCTCAAGGTGAGAACCAGTGTGGATTTGGGTTGTCCCTGAAGGCTGGGCTTTGCTAAACAGCCACACAGGCTGCTGTTCTGGAAATAGCCACCTGTGGTTTGGGCTGCTCTAGCAATAAACACAGCCTCTCCCTCTGCTCTGTTCACCCCGGTGCGCTCCCACGGGCAGGAGACGGGCTCAGTTTACAGGCCCTGAGACCGCTGACTCCCTCCCTGAGTCTGCTGCTTTTGTAGGCTCAGTTTATCATCAGGTCAGGCCCACACACTGATTTCATATGAGCTCAGAAAGCCTGTGATACAAATTGGTGCTGCTGAGCAACACATTTCTTGATAGTTATATCCAAAACACTAAGAATGGAAACTCATTTCACATCTTAGTATTCTTTTGAGTGTTAAAGTTGTAGTGGAATAAAAGTACATGCAGAAAAATTAAAGAAGAAGATCTCATAATTTGCAGGTTCAAGGTTGACAGGAAAGTCCATTGTCCTTACTGATTAGAATTCCTTAAACTCTTTGTACGGTTTCGACAAACTAATCTGAATGGTGTCCAGTGTGATTAATGTGTCAATTTAGTCTGAATGAGCAGCACACTCCGAGAAGCTGTGGTGGTCTGCTGTCAGGTTGCGCTGTGCAACTGCTTACAGCCATTTGTTTCAGAGCGCCATAAAGAGTCATTCAACACTTTATTAGTGTATTTATTTCCTTTGGCCCTGCCTTTCATTCGCTCTGCTAATTGGACAGTGGGCTTCTTATTCTCCCGCTTTCATTTAGTGAAAGGGAGAATGGGCTCCACAGTCCCTGTAATCAAGCGCTAAGAGGCCATTTTAGCCCCGTTATCAGATGATTATTTGTCTGCACACACTGTAATTACACCCCAACGCCGTTAATCTCCCGCTCAGTGATTAATGAGGATGCTCCCAGCATGAGCACAGATGCTTCCACATGTAGATTTTCTTTAATTGAAGGAAATTCAGGGGGCCCAAGGGCCAGGTTGACGTCTTTGTCCATCAAGAGAAGCTGATTGTTCTGGATGATGTTGGGGTCAGAGCGAAAGAGTACATGAAGGACAATTCATGATTCTGTTAATGAGAATGTTGCAGAATGATGACTAAATGATGGTACCTGAAAGTTGGTACTTGGCACATCGAGTTTTGCATGAGGATTGCAGTAAGATCCGGATTAGTTGTGTAACATAAATGTGCCTTGCCTTAAGTAAGCTCTTCCACAATATTATTTCAGATAAAAAAAAGACTATAAATGGCAGTGATTGTCAGTCAGAGAGGGTGTCACTTACATTAAGCTTGAGAAGCACATGCGGCACCAAAAGCTACTTTAATGACTAGGAGAGATTTTTTAAAAATGCTAACGCTATGCTGGTGACAGATTATGCACTCATAAATTTGATCAAAGTACTTCTTATGTAAACTTCACAGGTACCAGGTGCCTCCTCTCCCTGCCAGTAAAATACACATCACGTAAGAGGCAGCAAGTTGTGGGAATAAAAAAAAAAACATCTGCTCCCTTACTGCAAACACCAAGGTTTTAATTCTGAGATTAAGCATTGCTGTTCTTAACTTTAATTCCTGTTTATTTCTGATGAGTGGCACTTAAATTCTCTTAGATGAGTAATTTCGTCGCTCTTGTGCAGATAAATTTATATGTTGAGATTATCTCTATCACAGTTTGAGAGACTGTGCTGCCATCTGCTGGCTGCAGAGTGTTGGAAACTGTTGTACAAGTGAAAGCCTCTTTATCATAGTGGGGAAAAGGCCAGTTTGATGTGCACATGTTTTCTGTCTTGCTGGGACTGAGGCAAAATGGGCCTGTTTTGTAATTATGGTTAACCCTAATGTTATGGCCTTATTTTAAAGCATAAAATGTGGACATAAAGTGACACTGTGGCCACGTAAATGTACCCACCCACTTATTATGAGGCTGTTCAGAATAGTTCAGAGTTTAATTGTTGCCTGACTTGTGATGTTTCCTTTGCACCCCCAGCCGCAGTCTGGATAGCTTTGAATCCTACTCAGGTAACAATGTGACTTCCACCTCATTGTCCCCTAGTCAACCCACTATTCAAGCCTGCTCATCTGTCCAGATATCAGTGTTCAACCAGACTGATTAAGACTCATGTAGTTTCACATTTCTTTTAAGGCCATATACCATTAACAAGAATTGTATGAGTTAATTAGAGACACATCAAGGGGGAAAACTCCTCATCGTCACTCCACAGTTTGATTCATCCCTGAGCTTCATCATACAGATTTCACTGCCACAGAACCTGATGTAGTGTGCCACCGTGTCCACGTCTTCATCACAAGTGTTTTATGTGTCTCCGCCTCACATCCATCAGCTTCGCACTCTGTTAGTGCCATGACACTGAATGAGAGATGTCACGGTGAATGAAAACGTGTGTCTTCACATGTAGGTCTAATGTGTTTGTGTTTAAAGATCCAGTGTGTAGAATTTAGAGAGATTTAGTGGCATGTAGCATTGAGGATTGCAGATTGCAATCAGCTGAGACTTCTCCTGGCTAGAATTCCTTCAGTGTTTGTTGTTCAGGAGGTTTTTACCGGGAGCCAATTTATCCACAGAGGTCTCTTCCTTTCTAAAACAAACTGACGGGCTGTCAGCCCAGCACCTGCTAATGTGTGCTCACTTTTTTTTCTGATGACTTAAGATCCAGATGTTAATGAGGTTTTTGCTTGGGGCTGCATTATCTGCAGAGATATCCTATCCAAAATAAACAGACCTGGTGATTTAAACCCATAAAAATGTTAAACAGAGCACTGTCACAATAAAAAAAAAAAATCTGTATTTTTCCACTGCTTCTTCTTGCAGCAGGGCTGCAAAATACAGTGACCAAAATTGAAATATCTATCCCCTATCTAGAGCCAGTTTTTGGTTTGTCCATTCTAGGCTACGGTAGAAACATGGTGGTGCAACATAGTGGACTCCATGGATGAGTGCTCACTCCCTATGTAGAAATAAACATCATTCGCAGGTAACAAAAGATGATTGTTATCTTGAGGTGATTATACACTAAAGAAAAGATACTTATTACATTTCATTTCTGCCAATAAATCTCCCCATGTCCTACACACTGGACCTTTAAATATGCATTTTGTATGGATGTTAGGGTGGTTTAATATTGGGTTGATTACTTCATGGAGGGAATCATTTTATTGCCACATCTGTCCACATGTGGCTTTTTTTTTTTTTTTTTTAAATCATGATTCTTTTCATTACAAATAGGTATGACGCTGTGTTTATAACTCATGCTTGTGTCCATTTTTGTACACACTTTACCTATCATTGTTCACAAGTTGTTCACAAGCTTTTTGCGTGAAGCGAATTGTCATTAATAATACCAACAGTTTTGGTCATTACTCTGGTGTCACCTTAGCCATGGCTAATAAAATGTCTTTTCTTCTTTGTCCCTCCAGACTCGCTGAGTCTCGCACTAACCCCCAGGTCCTGGACATTGGGGTAAACCCTCAGGACTTCAACACTGAAGAGTGCCTGTCCCCAGGCAAATGGGACCAAGAGGACACAGACTTCACCACACAAAAAGACACTTTCTAAAGTGAAGCCTCCGTCAGGAGGGGGAAACAGGGAAACGAGGAGGATTGGTGTTAAAACATGGTTGGAAACTGAAGTGACAGACATTTGTGACATCTGTAAGGTTTCCCACCTTCTCACTGTTGCCAAGTCCTCTCAGTGGTTCAGTCTTGTGGCTCTCTGATGCTTCTGCATCTCCGACTAGAGAAGGACAGCATGAGTAGGCTGCTCGCAGAACAGGCCAAAGCAATAAAACCAATTTACCCATTTTTTATGGAAAAACATGCAGTCATTTAATGTTTGTTACAGTCAGTGTATTACTTCCTTTTTGTGTCTGTTTACCCATTCACTGTTAGTAATGTGTTCGTGGTATGTGCTTGTATACATTGCGTTAAAGTGTGTGTGTGTGTGTGTGTGTGTGTGTGTGTGTGTGTGAGTGTGTGTGTGTGTGTGTGTGTGTGAGTGTGTGTGTGTGTGTGTGTGTGATATAGAGAGTATAA
>JAPZEB010000007.1:22985005-23018837 GCA_029783705.1 Chaetodon striatus
CAGCTTCACATTACAAATCAGTGTTTCTCCAACGCTGTTTGGCATTAGAGATGGGCTGCTAGCCCAGCACCTGCTAATGTGTGCTCCCCTTTTTTCTCTTAAGATCCAGGTGCTCAGTGGTTTTTTACTAGGAGCCAAATTGTCCGCAGAGGCAGTGGCAGATTTGTGTTGATTTCTCATTAGCTCTTCTTAGAATTACTATTAGTTTTATAATTATAACTATTATTTACTATTAGTATTATCAAGAAATAAAAGGGAAGTGATTGGTAACCATCAGTTAACAATCATATTTTTTGACCATTACACATGTTGTTCTATCGGTTAATTTTGCTACACTTGAGTTTACTGCACTGCGCACCAACCAGGTCTCATAGGAGCTAGCTAACTGCACTGATAGCTAGTAACGCCATTCTGCCCCAACAGCGCGGCTGTGGAAACTCTGTGGTCGCCCTCCAGTCCCCCCCACCCCCACCCATGTTGCCCCAGTGACTAGGTAAACGGCTCAAATTTGAGCTGCAAGCCATCTTTATTATTGTTAGCTCTGTTAGCACAGTTAGCAGGGTTAGCACAGCTAATGGTGCTAACATAGGTAACAATGCCAAATATGGGTTTTACAGCTCAAAATGAAGCCACTTACTCAGCAGGGCTATACTGGGGGAGACTAGAGGATGGCTACCATGTTTCTGCTGCAACGCCATCCTGGTGGCAGTTTGTCCAGTGCACCGAATATGCCAGGTCCAGCACTGCTCAGAGGTATCTTCCTCTTAAAAACAAGTGGACCTGGTGATTTAAACCAGTAAAAACGTTGAATAAAGAAGTTTCACTTAACACAATAAGTGTTTTTCTGACGGAGCTTGTCGCAGAGGGGCTGCTAACTACGGTGGCTGATGTGAAAATGCGAATGACCCAATCTAGAGCCAGTGTTTGGTTTGTCCATTTACGGCTAGCCCACTATAGAAACATGGCGGTGCAGCATAGCAGCACAGCAGACTCCGTTCCCTGTATAAGGAGCTCATTTTAAGCTAATGAAAACACTACAGTTCTTATTTTCAGGTGATTATATACTGAAGAAGACACTTATTATAGTATATTGCCAATATATCCCTCTAAATCCTGCACACTGGACCTAAGAGAAGTCACAAGGGGACAGACAATGTTGGAGTTTGTGCAATAGAGACACAGACTTTTGCAAATTTACTACAGTTAGAGGTAAGAGCTGGGCTTGCTGAAAGAATACATTTAGTTTGAGAACCATTCCCTTTTGGAAAAAGAAAAAAAAAAGCATTACCTTGAGAGTCTCTCTGAGCCATTTTCTAAACTATGAACAAAATCTCTCTGCTGTAATGGCTGGGTCAAGTTTTTCTCCCAGTGAACATATTTTCCATCTATGAAAAGTTTTTTAATGTTTTCACTCATTTTTTTCCAACTTGGTAAGAACACACACAAACAGCTGTAAGGGCCTCCTGTTATAACGTGATCTTGTGTGTCCTTGAAACTTAGTTCAGTAGGTGTTTTATGTTGGATCCCTTTTGGTTGCATGTGTGCGATTGTGTGATACTGTGAGTATCGGAGGATTCGATAGTGACTGTGATGCAACTGTGGTGAAACTATAGTAATTTAACAGCTAGTCACCCACCAAAACCTTGTGAAAACCCCCAAGGGCAGAAAATTGCACCAGTGTCACATTTAATGTTATGAGGGCAGCAATTAACTACAAGTGCCATCTTTTTTGACTTATCCAGCATACTGTAAAAGCATTACTCTACACAGCCACATTATCCGCCATCACTTTTATGTAAGCAAGCCATTCCCGCCATCGCCTACCTTTTCCCCATTTCCCATCACGTTTCTATCATTTCAGCTCGCGTCTCGACATCTGTGGCCTCACTTCTGGTACGACTGTCTACTGTCTGCTTTTAAACTCTAGAACCCGTGATGTGAAATATTTCAAGGGGACTTTTTCGTAACCATGCCGTGGAAAGACTCACTGAGATAGACTGATACAACACTTCCTTGAACTTGGAATGTGAAAAACACTCTATAATTACTAGATAAAAATGAAAAAGGTAGTCGTTTAGCTAAAACTATTTTCATCTCTTGTATATCATATCTATAGTGAGGATGAATATAATGCCAAATATTCATTATTTGTAAAGAAATATATATAGATATATAAATATATAATATATGCTTCATTGAAACATAACTATTTTCTGCATTTTGCTCATGTTTTGTTGTCATTTTTACTTTGTTATGGTTATTTTATAAGCTGATATGATGGCATGCGAAAAACTGATTCTGAATGTAGGCTTGTTTATTTATTTTATTTTGTTAATGACACTGTCCCACTGATATGTTATGTATTTATTTAAGTCAATCACATATGCATTTTTCAATGTGTGTTATTTCAGTGCAAGTTACCGTTAACGTTGGGTTATTTTTGTATTATTTGAGTAGTTTGCGACAACATATGCATTCCCCCTCCATTCTTTCCTAGCTGAGCTATTGAAAGATTTTGCCTCTTTGAGTAGTTTGATCATTGCTGAGGTCATCCAGTGTAAATAATTCTGCAATTAAATTTTTTGAAGAAAAAGTTTGGAAACGTTTGTCTGTGTGATGCCTGTTTACTGTGCACTCTCGCCACTGTGCCAATTAGAGGAAACATGTTAAAATTAGTGACATGTAGTGAGTTTACATAAAAACCCTTTAAAAATATCTTATTTTATGTTGTCACGCTACAAACTGAATCATTATACTATCTGATACTTGTCCTAATAACAGCATTATTCCCGATGGCAGTATTTTAGCTCACAGGAGGAAACCTTGATGAATTTATCAAACCGTTCTTGACATTTCATGCATTTTATATCTGTATTCAGGCAGCTAACCAAAATAGCAATGAAATAAAGATGAAGGGCAGCTCTGAATCATCCGTCAACGACAATGGTGCATTTATCTTTTACTGTTCTCAGTGAAGTGAGTCAGGACGGTCACCAGTGATCTGGCATTTATATTATGGATGGAACATAAAATCACGTAATGTAAGAATTTAATGAATCATTTGATTTTATTTAAATGGAGCCACCGAAAAAATCTCTCATCTTTGACTGTGATCTCTTAAAACAGAACAAAATATTGAATATTCAGTAACACTTTACATTAAGATACAAATATTTACAATTAACCAGTCGGTTATAAGTATGCATATTAGTAGTATATTGGCTCTTTATAGAGCACTTATTAATGCTTAGTTATAGTAAGTTAGGAAATTGTTGTTCATGAATTAATGCTTTGCTCAGTATGGGCCCTATTGACTACCTGGTTGTACCACAAGAGTAGTCATTCTCCCTTAATAACACCTAGTAAAGATGGTAGTTTTGATGTAACAAAACACAAAACTACAAGTGTTAATAGTGTCCAAATAACTCTCACTTAAGTCTCTGTAAGTCAGAACATGTCCCCTATTTTAAAATAAGGTCTTGCTCATAACTAATTCAGTACTAGTTTGACTACTCTTGCCTCCTCTTTATGCTTAGTATATCTGTTATTGCAGTGGTTCCCAAATGGTGGGTCGCAGTCCAAAAGTGGCCAATCTGACTGAGCCACAACTGACACACAAATGTGTTAATTTGTAAAACAAAAAAAACAACAACAAAAAAGACACTTTATTTTTAAGTACAGTGAATTTCCAGCACAGAGCTTTTATTTTGAAGGGCTGTTTCCTGCTGTAGAGTGAATGACTAATGGACAGCTACTTAACATAGACAGAAAACTAGCTCAACAACATGGCCAAACAAAAGTATAACACTATATTAAACTGTGTGGACCTTGAACTAATGACAAAGGAGAAATCTGGACCTTGTGGCTGGGAACCACTGCATTATAGCACACAGCTGCTGCAATGAACAGAGCAGATTTTAAAGTAATGGGTTACACCTTGAAAATATTATGTGTGCTTATCAGCAATAAATAATGTATCCATTACATTAGGAATAGGACACACCACAGTAATTCAGATCTGAAATATTGTTTGTCTAATAGGAATTCATACAGAGGATGCACATGAAAATATGGCCTGACTAGCCAAACTGTTACAAATCAAAACATGTAGAGAGCTGGTTGTGAGTAGTCTTTGACAATATTTTTCATGATGATAACAGACAGGTTTAGCATGTACACATTCGCTGTATACTTACCTTCAGTACATATTTGTCATCATTAGTACATGTTTTAAGAATGACATCTATCTGTAGATACCTCTGCAGGTTGTAGGGGTGTTTGCAAGATTAGGATAATTGCTGCAGACTGCCAGGATGGCCTTAAACTTCAAATCATCAAAACTTCTAAATTGTGAGTCTAAAAGACCCTGCACACTGGTGGTTTTCAGTATTCTAGCTTATGAGAGCTCTTCTCATAAGTCTCATATGTCTTTAAAATATAACAGCCATTCAGCAGTCACTGATTAAATACTTTGTAGAACTCAACCCCTTGGCCCCTCTTTATCAATCTCAAATATAAAAGGCAAGATCACCCCCTGTTGGACAAACAGAGAAGTTTATAAATTGTTCAATTTACTCAACTCAACTCAAATCTATTCATGAAGCACGTTTAAAAACAACTCATGTTTACCAAAGTGCTGTACAAAAGGAATAAGACGCTAAAAACCCATACATGAGAGGCAACATAACTGTCAGGTACACAGTTACAGAGACACAACACACACAGGCACGCATCAGAGAAAGCCACATCTGGGGGAGTCAAACACTAATGAATCAAAGTAAGTTTTGAGCCTGGATTTAAAAGAGTCAGTGGAGGGGTCTGATCTGATCGGGAGTGGGATGCTGTTCCACAGTTTGGGGGCAGACACAGCAAAGGTACGATCACCCCTAAGCTTAAGTCTGGAGCGTGGGACAGCCAGGAGCCCCAGGTCAGCTGCTACAGTTGGATTTCTTAGCACCATTCTTCCTTTATTGCCAAAAATAATAATGATAATAATTTGACTTTATCAGATGTATCCTTGTGATTATTATGACATTATCTATCTCAAAGTAGTGCAACAAAGGCAGCTGCTGTCTTAATGTTATTTGTCCTGGAGGATCCTCACTGCTGACTTGTGGGAAAGACAACACCCCGCTAGTGAGTGATGTCTTCAAAACTTTGATGTGGTGCTAAAAGATATCCACTCACTTCAAGGACTGGGAAACCTTATCAACATATTGTTGTTGTGGGAGGAGAAGTGCTGTAGCTGGTGCCTCTTACCTTGTGCAGTGGAAAGCAGATCACATAATCATTGCAGATACTGTCAGCTTCTGATAACTGCCTAAGTAGCGTACCGGTAGCCTAATCTCAGCAGCTCCTGCAGGCCAGCTGCTTTTATCGGATGGTGTGTGGAGTGGAGCACATCGCAACAAGATGGTCCAGGGTTCCACCTGACCCAGCTCCTTTGTGTGAGGAGACCGCATGTTGTGTCTCTGTGGGTTTCCTCCAGCAGTTATGTGCTTATCTGTAGTTTACTGTCCGTGCGAATGTGTGTGATCTCTATGGCAACCTGCCAAGGGTGCTCCTTGCTTGTCGCTCAGTGCATATGAGGGTAAGCTGCACCATCTCCTGCTGCAACCCTGTAAATATAAGTTGTGAATTCAATCTTTTCTTTTCTTTTTTTTTGCACAACCTGTTAATATTTTCTTTGCTTTTTTTTTACCTTTGTTCAAGTGAACGCAGCATAGAGACAAGATATTTGATGTTCAAACTAACATTTTTGGTTTTACGTAAATATTCACTAATTCTGAATTTGATGCCTGCAACATACTCCCCAAAAAGTTGAAACAGGTTCAACAAAGGACTGTGACAGTTGTGAAATACTCAGAAAACACCAGTTTGGAACATTTCACAGGTAAACTGGTTAATTGGTAACAGATTAAAGCATCATGACTGAGTATTAAAGGGGCACAAGCAAGGATGGTCACAATGTGAAAACCTGCATAGGCAAATAGTCCAACAGCTTATTAAGAACAACGTTTCTCAACACATGATGGCAAGGAATTTAGAGATTTCACCATCTACAATCCATAATAACATTAAAAAAAAATCAGAGAACCCCGAGAAGTCTCTGCATGTAAGGGCAAAGAGGAATACCAACACTGAATGCTTGTGACCTTTGACCCCTCAGCAGGCACTGCATTACAGACTGAAATGACTGTATAAAGGATATTACTACAAAGGAACTGGAACACTTTTGAAAACCATTGTCAGTAAACACAGTTTGTCGCTCTAACACATGTAAGTTAAGATTCTTCTAGGCAAAGTGAAAGCCACATATTAACAACATCCAGAAACACTGCCAACCTCTCTGGACCCGAGCTCATCTAAAATGGAATGACACAAAGTTTAAAACTGTGCTGTGGTCTGATGAGTCCACATTAAAATTGTTTTTACAAATGATGGACAAATTATTTGTCCTGCAGGCTAAAGAGGAAAAAGACAAATTCAGATTGTTACCAGTGCAAAGTTCAAAGCCACCATCTGTGATAGCATGGTGTTATTTTAGTGCCTGTGGCATTATCAGTAATTTGCACATCTGTAAAGGCACCATGACTGCTGAAAGGCACTTACAGGTTTTGGTTTTGGAGCAACATTATCTGCCATCTAGACAACTGTTTAACAGAGATGCTCCTGCTCATTCCAGCAAGACAATGCCAAGCCCCATTTTGCACATGTTACAACAGCATGGCTTTGTAGTAAAAGAGTACAGGTACTACACTGGCCTGCCTGCCGTCCAGACCTGACTCCCATTGAAAATATGTGTGCCCAGTAGCTGACTAAGTAGGGTGGGTGCCCCATGTACAAAGGTAGTGTTCTTGCCACAGCAGCAGTGGGCTGGATTCCTGCCCATGGCAGCCCTTTGCTGCATGTCGTCCCCTCTCCCTCCCCCCTTCATGCCTCAAAGTGTCCTCTCATTACAGACAGACGCACCAAGCTGTTGAGCAACTTAAGTTGTATATCAAGGAGGAATGGGGAAGAATTTCAATCTTTAAACTTCAACAATTAGTGTCATCAGTTCCCAAACACTTACTGAGTATTGTTTTTAAAATGGTGATGTAACACAGTGGTAAACATGCCTCTGTCCCAACTTTTGTGGAACATGTTGCACGCATCAAATTCAGAATGAGTGTACATTCATAAAAAACAATAATCTTTTGAACATGAAATATCTTGTCTCTGTACTATGTTCAATTGAATGTATGTCAAAAAGGCTTTTCACAGCACTGCATTTTGTTTGTATTTAAGTGTTACACAGTGCCCCAACTTTTTTTTTAATTTGGGGTTATTACACCCCCTTCAGACCTATTAAAATGTGTCTTCATTTCCATTTTTCTTTTACATTTTAGTGGCTATGTATAATCAGATTTTTGCAATGCGTAGATAAATACAACATTTATTATATAAAACATTTTCCTTTTAAACATATCTCCTCAAAGCATGATGTAGGTCTACAAACCAGGCAGGTCTTTATATTGGATGTGTGTTCTTTGTGTACAGAACATCTCTAACTATGTACTGTTTGGTTTTATGACATAGTAAAGCCAAACGAGCCAAACGAGCCAGGAGCTAACCAATAGGATGGCGCGCTACCACTGATCAGAGCTGCATTGACCAATGGGATGTCCGGAAGTTCAAAGGGGCGTCACTTCCTGTTTTGGAGATCATATGACCAAATTGAAGTCGTATGATGTGAATTGTCCGGTTGTAACCTGCATCAACATCATCGCCGGAACATCGTGTACTACGGAAACATCTCTTTACGGTATGTATGAAAATTATGTCCGCTAATTACTTTATGGGGAATGAGAGTTATTGTTTTACACAGCTTAGTGTTGTGTTAGCTTGAGTCGGCTACACCTTTTGTCGTCGTAGTTGTTTTTTTGGCAGTTTTACAACACAGTTAGTGTCGCTCGAGCTTAAAGTTTAACATCTCTCATAAAGGTTTTTGTTTGATGTTGTTTGGCTTGGCGTTAGGTGGATAACATGCTATTTTTAGTCTGCATGGTCGAGCTGTTTTTCTGTTTTTACCGAGTTTCTACAGGAAAAGTTCGCTCATAACTGTCTGAGGTCCAGACTGTAGGTGCATTCAAGTTTACATTAAACATAGTCGTGTATGTGGAGCCTGTGTACATCTGTAGTTTGTTTGTAGCAGGGGTGTCACGCTCATTTTAGTGCATAGGCCACATACATCCCAATTTGATCTCAAGTGGGCCGGACCAGTAAAACCATTGCAGAGCAAGCTATGAATAACAACACCTCCAAATGTTTCCTTTTCTTTTAGTGTAAAGAAGTACATTATGAAAACATATATCCATTTGATGAGCAGCCTGAGATATCTTGAGAAAAATTCAAGTTTTTCCCCAGTCAGTCTACTACTCTCTGTCATTACATGACAGTGCATTTTCCATACATTTCCATGTGCAGTAATCCTGGCATCATCACAGTAAACTAAAGTGAAAGCTATTAAAAAAGCAGGTTAAAAGCATTTTCATATCAAAAGAGCAATAGGGTGCCACCAATATTGTTTTAAGATATGAGTCTGTTACAGATTATTTTGTACTGAAGCTGCAGATTGATAGAATTCACTGTTTTTTCAGAGAGCTGTATTCTTGTCAGGGTGGAAACACCTCATAAGCAGAATTTTGTATGAAGTAGGCTACTCACTGTCGAACTTGCTCCTGAAACCTGGCATCGCTTAGTCTTAAAAGTGCATTAATATTAAGTATGCAAAGTCATCCAGTGGCCACTTTGACACCCCTGGTTTATAGCACTTGTAATGTATGCTATCTGTTTTTCTTCAGCAGCTTTCAGTTGTTTTCTAGGTGACAACACACCATGCACCTGCTAGCCCGTGCCTACAGCCCCACCTGCAGCTGAGCATCCCCCCTCAGCCTGAGCTCCTCCTTCAAACACCATGGATCCTGACCAGCAGACCAAAGCTGTTCCCCAGCCAAGTGCAGAAAACTTTTCATGGGACTACCGCCTCCAGCTCATTGGCCTGGGCTTTGCCTTTTATGCAGGAATATTCCTCCTCTCCCACCTCCTGTCTGTGGCATTATCCCGCACCTACAAGTCCCTGATAGCTAAGGAGAAGGTTTTCTGGAACCTTGCAGCAACTCGGGCAGTGTTTGGCATCCAGAGCACTGTAGCAGGTCTGCGGGCCCTGACTGAGGACTCTGCGTTAACCAGTGACAGAGTGAGGGGACAAGCAGACTGGTCGTGGTTCAATGTCCTCACAGCCACAGGTTTCTTTGTGTTTGAGAATGTAGCACTTCACGCCTCCAGTGTGGTGTTTAGGTCATTTGACCTTCCACTGGCGACGCACCATTTCTTCGCCTTGACAGGATATGCAGGAGCAGTGGTGTGGGACTCTATGGGCCACTTCCTGCCGATGGTTACTCTGCTGCTAGAGATGAGCACGCCATTTACCTGTGTATCCTGGATGTTATTGAAGGTAGGGAGCTGTTGGTGTACTGTGACTATAATCACTTTGCCTCATCACATTTAGCAGTAGTTGCAGTTACCAAATTATTGTTTGGTATGGACACTTATTTTATCAGGGTTTCAAGGGCTGTAGTTGCATCTGATGCTGCTGGTTGATTATCCATTTTTAACAGATTCTACCATTGAAGTTACTGGAAGTGTCACAAGGTTTCAGTTCCTCTGTGGTCTTGTGCACTTATGACTGTCAACGGATAGAGATAAACGTTCTTAGAAAGAGGAAGTTCTATGAAAAGATCAAGCCAGTGCCTAAACTTTCTCTGTTCCTCCTACTTACAGATTTGACTTCAGTACACATAAGTCACAAGGATGTAACTTTGATATTATTGTAATATAAAAAGAAATGTGTGCCCTGGTCCATAGTATAATTGTATCCCTCCATCTTTCTTTCTTCCTTACAGGCTGGTTGGGCACGCACCCTGTTTTGGAGAGCCAACCAGTGGGCGATGATCCACGCCTTCCACTGTCGCATGGTGCTCACCTACTACATGTGGTGGGTAACCTTGAACCATTGGGGAGAGCTCAGCACCAATGTGGCCCTGCCTCCACTGGTAATTTACTTAGTTGGCCTCACTCTGCTCACGTTTATCCTCAACCCCATCTGGACACACAAGAAGACCATGCAGCTGTTTAATCCTGTGGACTGGAACTTTGGAAACAAACCGGTACCCCTAAATGGTACCACGGAGGGTCGGTCTGAGGCTTCTGTTAAACCCCACACCAACTGAGGGGCACCAAAAAGGACATTTCCTACCTGAAAGCTGCCTTATTTTTTCTTTTTTTAATGGATGTGTGAAGTGACTTTTAGAAGGAGGATTGTTAGATGGGTTTTGTTTTTTTTTGTTTTTTTTACTGAAAAACTTTTTTTTTACAAATTAAGTCCCTTGGTATAAATGAACTAAAGCCCTAACAGGTAATCATGACTGTCTGGTACCATCTAATTGAAATGAAGGAGTCCCTCTCTGTTGTCGGTCCTTCAATTTTCCTGACAGCCGTTCATCCAACTCACTTCACACTTGGCCGGTGTATTGCTGAGGACCCAAGGAAGTGCAGTGTCAACTGCAAGCTCTTGACATCTACAGGACATATTTATCAAAAGTACGTTACTACTGCCAGAAGTACACACTGTAGTGTATTGAGAGGGAACCCCTAATAACAGATACACCACTGAACGGCTGGGTACAGCTTGTTCTTTGTCGCTCTCTACACCACATTGAAGAACAGATGAAGGAAGAGCGAGTTAGCAAACTCTAACATTTCAAGCATCAGAGATGCAACTTTGGAAATGAATTCTTTTGTTCCTGGAAATAGCCGGACCTTGACTCCATGAGGCTATAAAATGTTTGTGTGACTTTTTGCACCCAAATGTTAAGTAAATATACTCTGGCATTGCTAGGCGATGCAACTATGTCATGGCAAGTGTATTACTCAGGACCCAGGGAAGCTCAGTGTTAAGTGTGAAGTTGTTTGCATGGGTGCTTCTTGAGCAACAATACCAGAGGCCTAGCAATTGGCCTGTTTCAACAGGCACTGCACCAGTCTTGTTTAAGTTTTTTCATTTGCTTCCCTTAGACTTTACTTTGAAGCAGTTTTTAAGTTGGTTTTTCATCTGGTTAGCTTAGCTTTTAATAGATTATTGGTTGTTTAGGGCAGTGGAATGGGGCCCTGCTTGTTTCTATCATTTTCAGGACACTTAGCTGTGAATTATCCAGTTTACCAGTCATATGTATTACACACCTACAGTATTTATAGATGTAATGCTTGAAGAGGTATTGTGCTGTATTTATTACATAGTATCTTCTCCTACCCATAGATCAAGTCCAGTTGATCTGTCAGGTAAAAGACGGACATAAAACATGATGTGTGGAGACGGGAAATGTTGTGAGGAAGTCAGAACAGGTTATGCTCTTTCTCAGAAGTGATGAAATGACCCAGTTGACAAATCACATCAAGGATTTGGCCTTTGTCATACACAGTGCCATTGGAGCTCTCACAACAAACATAGTTATTCAGCACTGATTGGACAGGGTAGGCAGGAAAATTGGTTTAAGTTTAAAGAATGAGGTTCTATAGGTTAGTTATTGGAGCTATTACATACTAAGTGGAGAATTAGATCAGATGAATGAGTCACATTGTTGTTTTTGGACCAGTGAATCCTCTCTCAGGAAATAGAGAAATATTTATGGTGAAAGAAAAGGCCTTTAACACAATTTTCTTTATTTGTGGAACAAAGCGCAGGACTGCTTCACTCCGTAAAGACTCCTTTTACCAAAATGGAAATGTAATGTTGCAGAATTGAAACACTGTTACAGATACAGATTAACCAAGCAAAGTGTTGATCATGATGATTTTTTTGTATTATGCATCAAACAAAGTTTTATTTCTATTTGTGCAACAAAAAAATTCAGTAACTATTGTTTTGTGTTTTTAACACAATGGCCTCATTGTACTGGACGCCTTGGCTTTGTGCATTGGGTTTGTCTATTGTTACACTGTATCATGTGTGTCCCTCTTCTGCAAACCTTCTGATACTTCACAGTTGTGTTTCGGCTTTAACAGGATCACAGCTCATGTAATTATGTTGTTTAGGTTTAGAAATGTAGATATTTAATTTTTACCATTTGTATTTATGATTAAATGTAACATTTTGAGGACATGAATACAACACAGTCAGTTGGTCCTGAGGGCTGACTCAAAGTATAAAAGTGGCTTTTCAGCATTATCCACATAACTGTAACCTGCCTCACAAAACGGGCTTCACAGTCACTGAGATGAAGCTACACTTTGTCCCGCAGAGTAAACTTTTTTTTTGTGCTATTGAGTACATGGTACAACCTCAGTGACTGTGTCGACACAAATAAGTTTAAAGCTAATTTATTTCTACCTTTTGAAAGTATTTTCATCAGCTCCTGTATAAACACACACGAAAACAGTTGTTCTGTTCTTACTATATTAATACTACTAATATTACTAATGTGAGATTCACTTTGCATTTCAATTTGTCATGACAGCATAGAAATTAACATTAGGAGATGGGTGGAGAATTTCCTGTAAACTTTAAGGTTTAACATCCTGTTTGCGTTGGAGAATGCATTAATATAAGTTAGTTTCTGTCACAAAATAAAATGTTGCCTCTCACACAGTATTGTGTCCCTTGGTTTTTGTTAATACTGAGAATTTATTAAGGCTGTGTAGTACAGCATCTGCCTGTAGGTGGCAGAATAGGAGTAATTATCTCATTAGTAGGCTGAGCTAGTTTTTCCCATTTGACCAGACATCTATGAGGTTGACACGTCTTTCCAGTCTCAGTTGCATTGTCCCTAAAAGGTTAACAGCTCTTTCACAAGGGTTATGTTACACAGCAGACAAGATGGTTTCTTATCAGATTCTGCTGTTAATAAAGCCAGGTAACAATATGAAAACTAAACATGGAGATGTTTGTGTTTGTGTGCAGTGATTGCTGGGGAAAAAGTGTTATCTATAGAAAATACAAAGTTTCAATAGGTGTGGAGAATTTAAGAGTAGAGGTGTGACCTTTGACCTGTGTGATCTGTTTGAAAACTGCTACTAAGTCTGAAACTGAAGAATTACTTTTGTTTTTTGCTGCTGAGTGCCCTCTTTTTGCTCAAACACAAATCTGATGAAACAAAAGTGTAGATGTTTCAAACCTTTTATGCAAATTCATTCAATAAAGCAATTTAACCTAACCTAGTTATTTAGCTTGTTCATTTCTTTCCCCAATAATCTTTATTTTGAACTTTTAACACACAATGTGAGCAGAAACAGAATTTGAATAGAATCATAATCATACAGGAGAAGCTCTGAGGAACAAAACTAACAGTACCAAACAGAAAAAGACAACAAAAGCAAAATAAATCTAACATAAAATAAAACAGAAATGTGAGTCAGTGTGAGTGACATAAAGTTCACAAAGATTTTGAATATAGTGCATACATTTATTGTTTTGATTGTTTTTGTTTTGTATTATAGAAGAAATCGTTCCCTGCATAAATAAAAAAGATTTTTTTTGTCAATTTACATTTAAGAATGTGGAATTAAGCAAGAAGTAAAATTAGATTGATAAGGAAAAAAATGCATCTTTGTCAGAGTAGCACCCAAACATAACATTTCTGTAGTAAATAGTAATATCTGAGAACATTTGACACTGCACATATGTAAATGTCACAACACCAAAATAAATGGCAGCAAATTTCGGGATGTATTTCACAAAGAGAGTAGTCTGCATCTATGCCACAATCTTTAACTTTTAAAGAAATGTTTCAGAATCTGTTTATCAATTTAAATTAAACTTCTTTTACCTTATTTGTAAGATGGAACTTTTGTGGTAAGGATTAAGTTTGATCCTTACCATAAAAAGTTCCACAAAATGACTCTAATAAAATGTTGTTGCAGGAATAGAAACCATGTTCTTATTTGGCCTGTTTATGAAGACACTATTTCAGTACAGTGTAATAAGAGGAAAGAGTTTGATTTTCCAGTTACAGGGGATAACACTCAGAACATCTTGTGTTTACTTGCAGGAGCACACAGTTAGAGGAAACTTTAATCCAACATCATCTCCGGACAGCTGTTTCAAAGGGAGCCACCTCACACGTCACGTGAGCCCTTTGGAACTCCACTGTGGGATCTCGAGCCGATCCTACCGGAGAAGACGTTGGAAACTTGATTGACGTCCCGTTCAGCCAATCACAGCTCGCCGAAGTCGACGCGTCGTCCAATCAGCTACTTAGAGGAGGTGAGGGTTTTCATGGATGGAGTCAGCTTGCATCGAAAAGAGTTGAGTTAGAAGAAGGACTCTGGGCGAACACTGGATATGTTTTGATGCGTTTAAGTTGTGTACATGTCAGAAATGCATCACGTTTGACACTTGCACGGTGTAACTGCGAGGTGATACGTTAAATCTTTTGGGGAAAAGTCATAAAATGGTGAGTTGAGGACGTTTTTTGTAAGTTTCTGACAAAGTTTTAGATATCTAATATCTGTTTTTTGCTAACTGTTAGTCCAGGTGAGCAGTTAACGTTACGTTAAGGTAATATTTTATTTTTAAAAGGTAACGTAAGGTGTTTATTTTGTGTGTCACAGTGTCTTAGGTGTATTTTTGCTTTTAAAACGTTGCATAGGGAGATGGCTATAACGTGGCGCCTCGGCTAACTTTGCCAAGTTGCCAACACTGTCAGCCACCCGCTTTAACTGTATATTTCAACGCATTTACGTTTATTATTGCGTCCCAAAGTTGGCGTTAACTGTTGAAATGTATCAGCAAAACTTTTTCTAACTGAGCAGGATACTAGCATATGTCCTCAGTCTTTGACTCTTGTCATGTAACACTTTGATAGATGTCTTAGCGTTGAGGACAACCTCATACTTCACTGAACCCCCTGTCCCTCTTCAAGGATGCAATTGCAGGTGCAAGATAACTTTTTGCCTTTAAAAGACCCATGAGACTGAAAGACTGAGAAACAAGGTCAAAATTACCATCTTAATAAAAGCCATACCTTTATTCATACAAAAAATAAACATTAGAAAATGTATGAATCCCTTCTGGGCTTTTACACTTCCCAAAAAATATTAGTAAGTGATGATGTCTTCCTGAGCTGCAGCAGTCAGCTCAGCCACAGATTCAAGTAGTCATGCATAGCATTCCTCAGTGAAAGCACAGCACAGCTTCAGTCAACTGGAAGATCCGTCTAAACAGGTAGTAAAACTGTGATTTAATTAAACTGTTTCCCTTAGTAGTTGCCTCTCTGCACAGCTAAAGGCTTCCAGGAATCTATTAAGCTCACTGGAGCCTCCAAAAATGGTTTAAATACAATGTGTGCTTTGATCTTCATGTGTTTTGTCTGGTGTCGTGCATGTCAAGTTCAGTCAGCCAGTACATGGGTGAGATGGAGCATTGAGGGGGTCACACACACATGCATGTACACAACAATCTCTACTGGTTATTTGTTAAGCAAATAACCAGAGTGGCCTTGTTGCAAATAGGGATGCTTAATGCCTCCATATGCTGTAATAACACCTAGCGAAGGCTGACCATGAGCATAGATAATTTCTTTCCTTACTCAAATTCACTTCCTAATGTGAGCACTCATGGAAGTCAGGAAGACAGTCTTTTATGTATGACACTTTTACCTCATCAAACAGCCGCTGCTTTCACAGTGGACAGAAATGTTGGTGCTTCAAGGAAAAGCATGCTAATGCTATTTACCATGTCTGTTATACGGATGCTTAGGGAGACAGCATTTAAGTATCTCAGCAATATCATATGTCATCAGCATGAACATTTTCAGGGTACAGACAAACTGCAGTAACCTCTCCTGTCATTGTTATAGTCTGTAAACACAGATGCAGTCCAGTGGAGAAATGTGAGTTATTGCTAATTGCTTAAGTAATTGTGACGATGTCGTAACTCTACATTTCCAACAGCGGCCTACGGAAATGCCTTCTGTTTACCATGACTAAGCTGGGGATGTCAGAGTGCACAGTGGTGGAGCAGAGGAGCATACCGTTCATTTTTAGAAAGGCAGTTATGGATTCACTGTCCACCCACAACCACCCCACTAGGACCCACTGAGATAAGACATGGATTAGCAGCATAGTTCAGCAACAGCTGGGAAAGAAAAACCACTGCTTGTCTGCAGGTGGATGTGTGAAATTGCTCACATACCACACACTTGTTTAGCAGTTGGGAACATATATCAGATAGATTTAGTGCCTAGTGGATATTTTTAAGTATTCATCCTTACCGTACATTGTATGACATTTGTAAAGATTGTTTTTATGGCATTTTCCCCTTCATTCGACAGTAGAGGGATAAAGAAACAGGAAATGAGGTGGGAGGGGAAGAGAGGGTTTAGGATACATCACAAAAGTCCTTATAGTTGTAATTGAGCCGGAAACACTACAGTTATTTGATGTATGGTAGGCATTATAGACCACCCTATCACCAAGATGCCCAGATTGCTTAGAATCAAATGCCTATGTTAGTAGCATGCTCTATGAATTGAGCTACAGATGATGACTGTACATAGCATTGAGTAAGGATGAGTAAAGTCTGGGGTCAGGGGCAATCTTGGCTTCAGGAAGTGTCTCCACCCTTTGAAGTCAGTGCAATGACTGGTACTCTGACAGTCAAGAGTATTGCGGCTTTCCTGTGGTAATTTATTGTAATCGGACTGAGTTGCGCTATTCATATTAAAATGCATTCAGAGCTTAAATCCAGCCAGTCAACAAAAGCTCTCTGAAGCAGCTGCTTATCCACTGCTCCCCACACACTAAATAGTGCTCTTCTGGTGACATGTTGGGCTCTCAAAGCTTTGGTGTGGCTCTATTGGTGGGTGGAGACCAGTTAGGAGTGACAGCCAAGACTGTGGCTGCCTCTGTTTTCAAATGGACACCATGTTTCAGATATTATACAGCCACAGTCTTTCATTTTGTCCAGTGATTCCCAAGCCGGGAGGGCCCGGTCAGTATTATGTGTCTTTTCCTGAGAACAGAATCTGCCTCCAATTTAAGGCCAATATAAAAAAAATAAACAATATGTTTGTAGTGTAAAAATGTAGCAGGGTTATAATGGGGTACTATAATGTTGTGTGATGCATCATAATGTCAATACCACATACTGTTGTGTGATGGATGACACCGTGCAGCAATGATTCACTGTGGTAGCTTAGCACTGACCACACTGTATTCAGAAGCATGACTCCAGAGCTTGTAGCTGAATCCAGACGTCCCCTCACGTGTCCAATAGATCACACGTCTAACATCAAATATAAGCACTGCAGCCCTCGGGGCCTGAGTATTGAAGTGTATTCCCTACAGTCCAACCCCATTAGGCCTATAATTAAAACTGGTAGGTGATGGGGAATACCAAACTCATCCTCTCGTTGTGTTGAGTGGTCAGTGAAGCTTCAGTGCAGTCAGTGTAAGCTATGTTCTACTGAGTGGGGGTCTTTTGTTACTACAGAAACAAAATGAGATGTAATTATAAGGAAGATGGCTTGCTTCGTTGTTATTTATTCTGATATTTGTGCCTGTAAATGTGCTTCCAATTTGCCCCTTGCTGATCTAATCAACAGGCTCATCTTGCAAGTCACTTTTCTCACTTTTGAAAGTCAGCTATCTTGTGCCTATTTGTGAGCTTCCACACCCCTTTTGTGGTCAGGATGGGTGGTGAAGTGTGGTGTGTTGTCAAGGCTGGTTGGCCTAGATACTGTGATACTTGAAGTTTTCAAGGTTGATCCTGAATGAGCCACAAAGTTTTTTGATTTGAGACGTTAGGGAACCGGCTGCGCTACCTGGCACAGTAGACAACCAATGAGTGTACGCCAAATTATCGCCATGTTGTTTATAATTCAAGGAAGCAAGAGCAGTGGGTTGTTAAGGCTGAGAAGCTCAGTCATTTAGAGTGCGTCATGAAAATCTGAATGCCACACAGGCAATAGATAATGATGTAATAGAAAAACTGTCCTCCTTAATATGAGACATAAACTACACAGACAAACAGTGCAAGGTCTTGTAGCAGTGCTAGTATTTTTCAGCTCTTTGATGTTAGCCATGAAGAGGCTAGAAAGAGGTACCTTTTTCCTTGTTAGTATGCTGCAGGGCACTGTCCTATCCTCCCTTGAACTTCCCCTACAGTACTTTGTTAAGCTTGTCCGTACGCTCTTTGTAGTCCAGAGATGTGCTGTTTTCGTTCGAGGCTTGATTACTGTAATCCTGGCAGAAGGAGAAGATTGGGACACACTGCTCAATAAAACATTCATCCGAAGAGCTGCCAAGCCAAAGACAGACACTCACAGCAGACTACAAGTCTCTCTCTCATACCACCCTCTCCTCCAAGTTTTTGTTTATGACTTTCAACTCGTGTGTGGAATGCCACTTGTCATTAAGTGCGCACCAGAAAACTCTACAAAAGAATATAAACCCCCTAGAAAACCAGGGTGTTTGATGTAGAATAGCTCTCAGAAACACGCACACAATTAATTTTTGACTGATGTCTGGTTGCCCAAAGTGATGGGTCAGGGGTTTAGGGCAGATCAGAAAAACTTAAAACCAAGGTATGCGTTTTTTTTTTTAAATCCAGGTTGGAAACGGCAAGGGAATTAGAAGAAATCTGTGAATAAAAGTATAAAGGCAAGTTGTTTTTTTCCCAGTTACCATATGCTGTCTGCAGGTTTCATCATTCTTTGATAGATGATGCGTTATTTGTGCATTATTATGAATTTAGAGAAAGTGGGGATGTTGCTGGAAAAGAGCATGTGTGCTTGCTGAGCCCATCCTTGATTTAAAAGGTTTAAATACTACTAAAATTGAGTAATACTTTTTTTGTTTGCAGTCTCACATGAGGAATGTGAAATCTAGTCTGTTTACGGTTAATGCGTAGATGATAGTCTTGTTTTGAAATCAAGAACATTGCAAGTCCCATCCTATACACATCTGTAGACGATTCTTTATGAGTGAACATAGGCGGCAATTTATCCTCTGCAGTGACACTATGGACTGTGTTGACAGTATGTATGGTACATGTGTTTTTGATCATAGTCATTGTCTGTTCTGTAGCATAGGTTAATAGAAATACACAGGTGAGCAAATTGTCTGCATTATACCAGCAGGCGAAACAACTGTTTTCCTGTCTGCAGAGCACAACTCAGCCTTTCCAACACGTTATGACACGCTCAGCTGAGTCTGTCATCAACTATACGACTGATTTTACCTCTCTGGTGTCTTCCGCTCTTTCCTCAATCATCGCTCCCAGATTAGACTTTAATACAGTACCTTTTAATTAAACACTGAGCAGATAAGCAGATATATTAAGTATGGTGAATATTTTCTTGCCATGAAAATTTATAACCCACACCTACTCACCTGTTTGCTTTTTTTTAGTGTAAATGTGTTACTGTTTACAGTGCAGCAGTATAGGCAGTTTGCTTACAGATGTAGGGAGTGCCGTGGGGCTCCATGGGGTGAGCCAGGTGCTTGCATGGTGCACATTTGAAGTCGCACCACACCATAGGCCATGCAGGATGTAGTTAGTGAAAAGGTGCATTTAGTTTTCTTCAAGAAGCAGGTAAAAGGATAAACCAGAGTAATTGTAGGAGAGAGGGGGACTTGGGGATTCTGCAGACTGTTTCAGTAAGAACGGCTATCTTTGCTTCTCGACTTTAAGGAATACTTCACCCACAAAATGACCATTTGTATATCAACTAGTCATAACGTGTTACCGTGAATTTGCAAAGAAAACTTTGTTTTTCTTGCATGCCTTTATGGCAAATGGCAAACATATTGATTTGATGATTGATTGGGGACCATGCTGAACAACAGCACAACTATAATAAAACATCACATCAACATTAATGTGCATTTTTGCTACACCTTACTATTTAAAACAAAACTAAGATTAAAACTTATATATGCTCTCTTCAAAGCCCAACTCCAGTCCTATGGTTTCTAGGTGAAAATGCACGTGTTTGTGAAGTATTGAGCATACAGCTGGATAAATTAGACTTGGATTATACTGCTCGAGTTGTGTGAAAGTTTGTAAACAGATATTCTGAAAAAGTTTTGGCCTGCGTTTTTTAAAATACAGGCTGGAAATTGAAGGGAAATTACAAAAAAATCTGTGATTAGTTTTTGATCTTTTTTTTCCCAGTTGCCAGTTACCGTCTGAAAGTTCAATTATTCCTTGATTTCCTCTATAGACCGAATCACCGTTACATCACGCTAACAACAACAGTCACTTTCAGGTAGACGATTTGCAGTTGATTTCAATTTCAGAGATGTGTGAAATCTGCAAACTTGTTTGTTTCTGATGTCATTTTCAACAAACACCGAGCCAGCTCTTCTAGAAAATGATACAGTAAGTTAAATATAAGGCAATGTTTTAATTTTAAAAAAGAAGTATTTTTTATTTTTACAAATAAATGTCATTTCTCTCTTCTGTGCCTCTGTGTTAGGAAGAGCACACCTGAATATTTACTTCTTCTCCCCTCCCTTCATTCCTTTTCCGGCTGTCCTAGACCTCAAACATTGCATTTAAAGGGAGAGATGAGTCACCCTTCAAAGCTCCTGTCAGGGTTAGGCTGAGAATTGTGACTCCAAAATGTGCTAGTCAATTTACAACCACGTGTGTCATGTAACTACCTGTTTCATACATCACCTTTCACAAGCTGCTCAGTATATAACCTAAAGAGGGCCTCATCGCCAGTCATACCATATGACATTATAGCTGCTTCTGTCTGTCTCTTTGGATTCTTTTCTATTGTGTAGACTGTTTCTCCTCAGGCTATGCATATTCTACCTGCCTCTGTTAGCGCTAGCATTATCTGTCAGCCGCACTGTATTCAGCAGACACTGGCCCTGTGTGTTCATATCCACGGTTCTGGCCCAATGCCCTGTGAATAGGGTGGAGGACAAAGAAGCAGAGGATTTCACATTATTTGTAGACAAAACAAGCTTTGAGACTCAGAATGAGTTATCTTTTGGATCTTGTTTGCTGCAATACTGTGGTGTAGGTTTGTCTTAGTCAGAAGTAAACTGTTGGGAACATGTGTTGTGGCTTATACTGAACTATTAAGATTGAATGGTGAGAATATGGGGCACGCATACCACAACAATGGCTGCTTTATGCGACAACATGATGTCATGACTCTGTCATCTGTTCTTGTGGATATAAGCAAGCTGAAGAAGACTGGAAATAGCACATCTTTTTTTCTAGAGGAGGCCTTTGACAGAAACTGTCACCTCTGGATACGAATTGTACATCAGCAAACAAAGGCTGTGCTGCAGAGGAATGTGATGTCTCTCATGCCCATGCAGGTCCAAAGGTCTTTCTTGCCTCAGCATGCTAATGACATTTCCTTGGGCCAAAATGTGTGGTTTCTACCAAGTCAAAACGTCACATTGACCTCAGCACCTTTAATGCACATACATTATGTAGCTGATTCTATTTTAAGTCATATCAAGAGTCAAGTGGTATAATATTGCCATCTAGGGAAACCTAGAGATGCATTAATGTTCCTGGGTTGTGGTTTATACAAGAATATTTTTCACAGCCTGTGGCAAAATGTAACCTTTTGGATAATCAAGCATGAGAGTAGTGTTTTTTTCTTGGGCTTGAACAAAAATGCTCATAAGTGGTAGAAGTAGTGGTTGCCCACAGCTATGATCTCTTATCTTGAGCTAAGCATGCAAATGCAGCTATTTGTGGGAAAACAGTTGATTTAAGACCTCTGGTAAATTTGCTTTTTTTTAAGGCCACAGCTGAGTACACTAATAGAGGGATGCATGTTTAGTATTGGCTCACTTTGAATCAATTAGCGCCTGACTCACCACAATAAACAAGGGTTAAAACCTAAAAATAAACTTGGCTTGAAAAACTTTGTTTTAGCTACAGACACCCCCCACCATGCTTCTTTTCATAAAGGTTTCTCCACGGGGTACAGCCTATCGATTACAACAGTGGCAGAGCCTGTTTATACCCATGACATTACACACGCCCACAATTAGCATATGAGAATGTTGTGTACACTTAAACACATGGTAGTGTCAACAGTCCCCAGGAGCACGACAAGAGCTTCTTTTGTTTACATTCACTCATTCGTTTGTCTAAATTAGCTTTGGTCCAGATTCTGATGTTGACACAAAAGGTACCAGACCGTGACTACAACACAGGCCATGCCCCTCTGCTGACAAAGTGCTGCTGTGATTGAATAACATGGAATAACAAGTGTGGTTGGGCTTCAAGAGACTGACTGGCTCACAAACGCAGAGCCACAAGTGCCTAACTGCTGATGTATGGAAACATTCTTCAGTGCTAAATTAATTTGGAAATACTGTGGGTGTGTTTGTGTCAACCGCCTATTTTGCCATTTTATGACGTTTGTCTTTTTCCTTCAGGAATGTGTGTCGGTGTAGTTGGTCCCCTTCATGCTGTCGTCTGAAGAGCTTGTGCAGGAGAAGAGCAGCAAGCATGGACGTGGAAGACTTTCCTCCCCCACCTCCTGAAAGTAAAGTCAACAAAGCTTTGTCACTCTCACACATGCCATGCACTTTGCCCTTAACTTCACAGAGTAACATGCGAAACATGATTGGAATTCATATTACCAACATGGGCCGGTTAGCTCAGTTGGTTAGAGCGTGGTGCTAATAACGCCAAGGTCGCGGGTTCGATCCCCGTACGGGCCATAAGTTTTGAGTTTACATGTGTGGAACTAAATGAATACATGGTGACCACTATTGAGGATATTGAGTGACTGCACTTTGCATGTAATAACTGCTCCCTCATTGCTAGCAAATGAAAATATGAAGCAATAGATCAGTTACACGTAGATAGGTAACACAAACAAATATCAACAGAAAAAAAAGTGCAGATTCTTTAATTAATAATTAATCGTTTAGGTCATTTTTCAAGCAACAATCTGTCATTCCAGCCTCGAAATTGTGAGGATTTTCAGCTCTTCAGTCTCTTATGTGATTGTAAGCTGAATATATTTGGACTGTAGGTCAAACAAAACAAGAAATCTGAAGATGCAACATTGGGAGTTTAGGTGATTTTATAGAACATACGAATAATTGTTTAAATGCAGCCCTATGTTAAAACTTTAAACAGTTCACAGTTGCATCTCAAAACATCAACAGAGTTCTGATAGGAGATTTGGAGATAGACGCCACACACCTTCATGTAATCAGTGTTACTCTTGTCACATATATCTTATGTCTCTCTGTAGAAAGAGATTACAGTCTCAGACCAGTAGTATCACCTGCTAGCTTCTGTCGGTCGTCTCGTGGTCACATCACTTCCTGGAGGGCTGGTGGAGCTGGACAGTACGAGTAAACAACAGATTCCTCTCCTCGGCTTCTCCACCGCTGTGGAGTGTGTGGGCAGCAGAGCGCGGGAGTAAGGAGGGTAAAATGTGCTGCGCTGCTGTGAATACCAGACAATGTGCCTCAGTATGATGCTGAATACTGCCGCAGCAGCACGCACACATATACACACAAACGCACACATACACAGCCTCCGGGGATAGACACAGGCCAGAGAAATGCTTCGTCTCCAGCTGGCCAGTCACTTGCTTTGTTGCCAGGGCGATGCTGGAGCGGATCGTAACCCGGTGACTCATTTGAGCAGACCATTATGTAGCAGAGTGGAGATAGGCCCACAGAACAGAATCTATATTGTAATTATGAATTGACAATGGCCACCTCAGCAAGGGTATGTGTGTCAGTGTGCATGCGCATGTACTTTGTATTCTCACAAGTGCAGAAAGATGAGAGAAATCCTTCAAAGGGAACAAACTTTTTTATTTCCAGTTTAGGGTTTGGTGACAAAGTAGTTTAGAAGGGCTATAAGATCCTCACATGACAAGTTACGTCTGTGTTTGTGTATTTACATATGTGTACTTGCACTGAAGTAAGGTCAACATCCAGCACAGTCTCTATAATGAAGCTGCAGACATGCATACCCATACAGCCAGCTATCAATGGTCTCATATACACATAGTTGCAGATGTACTATTGAATGGACAGTTGTGACTCGTCATCTGGCCAAATCCAATCAAATCAAGTCCTGTTCTATTCTGGCAAAGTCAAGTGCTTCACATTGATACCACAGAGCAGATCTGAGTGCGTATTTGGGCATTTATTGACGTATGAATATACATACCACAGTCCTGGAGTACTGCTGAATGTTAGCCAGCTAGCTGTGCCTTATCTCTGTGTCCCACACCATTCATTATTCACAGATGGAAAAAGATAGATAACATCTCTGTTTCCAGGTTTACTCTTTGCACCTCTCTTTTAATGCATCTTTAGTCATGGGTGCAGATGGACACGGGGTCGCAGTGTTGACCTGGAACATTAGTCACAGACTGTTCCTTCACACACTGACTACAGGGTGGAACAACTACCTGTCAAAGCCTGAGGGAATCATACTGGTGATTTAGAGCTGTGTACATAGCTGTGAGGGACTTCAAAGTTACTGGATTTGCTACAGGGAGTTTCTCTGAGTTAAGATTTACCTGGTCACTTTCAGTAAAGCACTCAGGCCCGGAGGCATAACACAGCATGTTGCAACAGTGAACGTGGCTCCTTTGATGGTCATTGTGTGTCAGAAATAACCCTATCAGCTAAACTTTAAATGGCCATATAAATGCCTAAGTTGACTGGGTCAGGCAGGAAATGTTGGAATTGTTGGAAAAGCATAACGGATACTGATAAAAGGAAAAGGTGTAGCCAAAGTGTTAAAGGAAAGCTTTATGGAGAATAAACACAGGTTTTTATCTGCAACTAATGCCCCGTTTACACCTGGTATTAACATACCTTTTGGATGATTGGAACACAAGTGGACACCTCTACGCACAGGTGTGAAAGCCCCAAGTTCGTCCTCATTGCATCTTGAGGTCCGATCGCTCTGACCACATTCAAAGACGATCTGTGCCACACATTGCCGCATTCTTTCAGCAGTGTGTAAGCTCGTGTCCCGGGCCACATTGAAAGACCGCCTACTCAGCTGACACCCTTGCTTAACTGTCGCCTCACCAGATCAGGAAACTTTCTGATCGAACTACCACAGCAGTAATGGTCTCAACAAACGCATCAAAACGCTATGTTGATAAACCCATTAGTAATGGTTAGGTAATGTTCGCCGTGTGATAAGTCCTGTCACTGTTAATGTGTGTGTGGCTGGGCAGACTCTCAGCAAGTTGTCAGTCTTGACACGAGGAGACACATTCAGATGCCAGGTGTGAACAGACTGACATGCAGCTGTCCACTTGTGATCCAATCACCCAAGATGCATATTAATACCAGGTGGAAACAGTCTGATGGGACATAAGGGAATATTCATATTGCCGAAACCCGGGATCGAACCAGGGACCTTTAGATCTTCAGTCTAACGCTCTCCCAACTGAGCTATTTCGGCAACTGTGAGAGCAATAGACACCTTATCAGCTCATGGTGGAAATGAACTTGCGCAACTTGGAATTTTCTGTTATCTTTGGGAAGAGAGTCAGGATATGAGCAAAAGGCTTTAGGCTGTGAGTTAATACAATCAAGCTGTGACTACCGAAGAAAGTGCTCACAAAGAATCCGTGGTATGCTTGTGAGGAACACTGTGACAAAGATAGAATATGATCCTGAGAAGTTAAGGCGACCTCCTAAATGTTGGATTTTTCTAGGAAAAACTGCAGCACTTTGGAAGAGCTGAGGGGTTCAATGTTGAGGTTGGGAGTTCCTTCCATTCAGGCTCTGTGGTTTTGACTCAGTTTATCCCTCTATGAACCCTGTTTAAGTGATTACCAAATATTTTCCACAACATTGAATTCAGGATGAATTTTAAGAATGTTTTCTCTACTTTAGTCTTTTTTTTCTGTCACTGCACCACTGAATGAAACCGTAAATGCTGCCTTTACACATTCAGCTCTTAGGGCCAAAACATGAAGCCAGCTGATGAAAGTTGAGCCGTTGCATTCCTAATCCTTTTAGTCTCTCTTGCTCTTTAGTGAGCTTCACTGACTCAGGCGCACACTCTATTCATCAGATTAGAAATAATGCAGAACTCCGGCTGTAATACTCACTGGAGGGAGTAACAGCTCTCTTTCCTGCTGGCCTAATTGCAGTGTGGAAACTGGAAAGACATTTGTTGTTCCCTTCCTGTCTGCTGCCAAGTGAGTGCTCTGATGCGAACGTGACGCCTTTGAACGCTAACTATTTTTTGTAGCTCTGCCCTAGTTTGTTTTGTGCTATAAAGTAGAGCAGCTGATGTGCTGGTTCAGTGCAGATCCTTGATGTGAAAAAATTCTTTAAGAAAACATACTGCTGTAGTAGACCCCACCCTTAATTATAAGTCTGTATGTGGTTCAGTCTTTTAACTTCCACAGCCCAAGGACCAAAACTGCCACCCACAGTGTATCTGTAAACACTCTCTAAAGGAGTCTTTGAGTGAAATTATATGATTATTGAGTTAAATCCTACCTATGTTTAGCCAAATCCCCAAATGAAAACAGTATGGTATGATGACCCTTCCTGTCATCTCAGAGTTTTGTATTTTAATAGTCTAAGCTAATCTGTTTGGTCTTTTTTTTTTAAATACAAAAGATATATCTGCTTGGCTGTTTCAGTTGAAACAGGCCAAAGTATTTTAGAAGTTTAGATATTAGTGCTTTGTGCGTAGTTTGCTTGATGGTTCCCACTCAGAAGATTTAATGTAACTATCGGATTCAAATGTAATTGTCATATTTACCACCCATTGTTTAGAGTGACCGTTATGGACTAATTTGTCCAAGGACACCTTAAAGGACTAGTGTAAGGGGGATCTGTTGGTAGAAATAGAAAATAATATTCACTGTTACATTCACACATAGACAAAACAAACACTTGCTATAAAGAGGACCTGTTAGGTTTGTATGTTATCTTAAGGCCACTGTAGGTTCTCCAGCATGCTTGGAAAGGGAGGAATGAGGGGTGGAGTGTTCACTTAATATGTGCAGTGATCACACGCCAAAAGCCACTAAATCCTCTGCACTGGTCCTTTTAATGGCATTTAGTACAAAGCAAGTGCTGCCTTCATGGATAACTTTGTGATTTTTCAACCTGGACCCTATTTGCCTGTGTAAATTGGTCAAAGCAGCGGAATTTAGAGGCCTCAGCCACATTGTTGAAATCAGGTAAAAAAAAAATCATCCATGATATAGAAAATCTTTTAGACAACACTAAAATACATGTTCAGCTTATTGTACTCTCTCTAAGTCTCACACACATTTCCACTGTTGTCCGACTGCAACAAGGGACATCTCGTGATATCTCGTGATGTTTCAGAAAGAAAACTTCTGCTTAATGTGGCAATAACAAACAGACCTGACCAGGTGAAAGGTAATGGGACACTACAGACACTTACAATAACAATCTGAGCCACTCTGTGGCAAAAATAATCACTATAAGTAGATGTACAGTGACAATGTGCAATTGCCCTTTGTGCCTCCATTGCAGCTTGTTCCATGGCTCCCGGCTACTGCTGGTATTTCAGTACTGCACCAGTTTCAAAAATTGTTGTTCACATGAGTCTCTTTGATCAGGTTACATGCGAAAATACGGTCCAGGTTGAAAAATGCTAAAGATATCCTTTAAGATAGTGCTGTAATCACAATCTTTCACATAATTTTCATCTAGGAAGTGAATTTTCATTGGTGGATAAATATATTGCATCTTTTCACCTTAAGTGGATGATATAAATCCTCTCCCATACTATAAGTTCTGATAGCAATGTAATATGTCAATACTGTGAATTTTATGGAAATTCAGCTGTGATACAGTTCACGTATGTAATAACTATATGGTAATATGTGTTTTTGCTAATCCAGTGAATTCAATACCCGACAAAATTGCAATATTTACCCCAATGCCCTAGCTATCTAGGAAGAACTTATACAACAGAATCACAGAAAACTCTCTTTTTAAACATTTAAAATGCTTTAATTGTCATGGTTTGGTCTAAGTCTTTTATCTGATATTCTTTGGATCAGTAACGTAATCCAGTGCTGAATCTCTCTGAACCCTTTCTCTGTTTTCAGTGTTGGCAGATGAAGAAGACGAGGGGGAGGCTTTCGACTTTGATGACAGTGGAGATGACATCCCTGAGGCTGACCGCCCACCCCCTGCACCTGCAGCTTCTCTAGCCCCCAGCAGCAAGGATCAGAGCCAAGACACGACGGTGGCCAGTCAGCCTGAGGGACATCTCCCTAGCCTGGACCCCCCAGCACCTTCCATCACATCTGACGCAGCTCCATCATCAGAAGACACAACAGTTGCCACAAGCAGATCCTTCACAGCAGGTGGAGCAACAGCAGAAGGAGAGGGGACATCTGCTGAGGGGACTGATGACACGGAGACAGATTTACCACCACCTCCACCACCTCCTCTTGATGATGACGCAGAGACAGATCCTGGAAGAACAGGTTTGCAACCCAAATAAAACGTTTACATTTTATGATTGTCTCTAGGGGAGTAAGAGTGTTTGAGCCCAATAAGCCTTTCCTTAGGGCGGATGCTCCTCTGCACCGCAGTTTTTAAATTAGCTGACTGCAAATAAAGCTTTGAATATGTCTGGTAGTTTTTGAACAGATATCAAACATTCTCCACATTCCCCTTTCATGTTTGTGTACATTATCTGGCTCTAATCCTGCCCCTTCAGCTCAGGCTAAAGTGAAGTAGTAAAGTGGGGCAGTCTGTCTCTCTCATGACACCTTGTATCTCTGGCTGCCTGGTGCTGGAGGTTGTCTGGCTTTTATCACTGAAGCTGTGACAGCAGCAGTAGGCAGGACTAAGCTCTGCTTATTTTCACTCACTCACTCATTCTGTTGTACTGCTGTGATGAGATGTTAACACTGCTCTAATGTGTCAGAATTCTTCCTTATAAAGCATGTAGGATTTGAACACACACACACACACACACACACACACACACACACACACACACACACCTTTTATTGTCATCATGAGACATTTCCATTGGCTATAGTCCTAACTATCCCGATTCTCCCTTCTCAAACTGACCCTCTTAGCACTACTTGCTACTGCAGTATTGTCACCACTTGCCCAAACCTCTGTATCCTTAACCAAAGCTGCTTGAAGAGGCTCACTTTGGTAAAGTGTCCTCACTCTAAAGGCTGAATGTGAATCTTTTATACCCAAAATAAAAGCAAAAGGATATTTTTACTTACTCAGAACAGGGATTTCTGAGGTTCACCACCTGTGCAGATCAGGTTTTAGTACATGAATAACAATAAAAAATGACTCTCTTTTTACACAAAATCTCTAAGTGTCTACTTCTGTTGTTGTAAAGTATGTATGTTAATAATCAAATGAGTTGTCATGTGGTTACAAGTAAGCTGATTATGTATTTTGCTGTGTGTGTTAATATCATTTTGCCTAACATGTGTTTGTTGTACTGCGTCTTGTGTCTTGTGTATCTTCTTTCCCTCACCAGGCAGCGAAGGCCAGGCTGCATCCGTCGATGACCCTCACCCTCCACAGGCCGTCCCCAGGACCTCCTCCCAGGGCAAAGTCAACCCCTACTCTGTGATTGACATCACTCCTTTCCAACAACAGCAGCTTGAGCAGCAGCACGGACCCTCCTCTGCCGCTTCCTCACCAATGGAGCCCAAGGAACGGGAGGGAGAATCCCAGGATACCCACACCAGCCCTGTTGGCATCACTTCAGGATATTCAGTCCCAGTGCCCTGTGGCTATGCAACCCCCTCTGGTGTGCCGCTCATCACACCGGCTTACACCACACCCGTCATCATTCGACACCTCTCCATGGATGAGGATGGTAAAGTAGAGCCTACAGCAGGGAAATTCTTAAAATACTGAAATATAATTATAATGATTTATAAACTAATGATGATAATGATAAGGTAGCTCAGGGGAGTTTATTTTGAAACATCCACAACATCAGAAAATTCTCTGGAAATCAAGGCTCTGTTTATTCTTGACTTTGAGTGAAATTCTTTCTCTTTCTTTTTCGCTTGCTGTACTCAGAGCTAGAAACAATGACACGTAAATGCTGTTTCGGCTGCTTCTATCCTCTGTCCTTTCTCTTGTTTTTCCTGAAGCCTTGCCACAAGGAAGTAGGAACTAAATTTAGCCCTCCCCAAAGATCTGTGCTGGCTGTGAGGATTTTCCGGTTTCCCTAAAATCTAGCGGTAGCCGTGTCCAAGCCTGTGGCCTGGCATGCTGAGGAGTCTGATTACACTGTAATTATCTTAGCAAGGTCACACCAAATTGAAATACTCAGATGTTTTGGTGAAAGAGTTTGGAAAGTCATAAATGTGTGTGATGATGTAGAAAATTATTTACACTTCTGCAGTGTTGTGGTGATCTGAGAGTTCTGGCCATGAAAGCAAGGACACTTTGCTGTAGTTATCACTTTAGCCATGGCACGTCCGTAGGAAATTAGAAGGTTTATCCTGTGATGGAATTTTGAAGTGGGTCAAGTGCAATTTATGGAAGCAAGTTTATGAGAAAGTATCTTGACCACAACATAGGTAATCCAGGAGATAGGGAATCTTCAGTGACACCTGGTGGCATATGAAGAAAGTTACAACAGAGCTCTATGTCTGGGGAGGTTTTCTGTAGCTGCTTGACATGCAATTGCTGATTTCCTAATAATATTGATGATGTATTTTATTCTGGGAATTACTTTTAAATTATTTCACAATTTGTTACTGTAGAGTTCCTTATTTGCTCTTAATAATGATATACAATAGTATTCCATGCTCAAATTTACACTAGAGTTTTTGTGTTTGGACAATGAGAACTGTGGGACCTAAAAACAGCAATTTAAAGTAACATAATGTGTTGTAGGTGTTCTTTGTGTAATGTTTTCTCCCTTTTCTCCCTCAGTCACTGTGGTTGGGACTGCAAACACCTCTGCTGACAGGTATGTGGCATACTATACAGCTAGAGCATGTCTGTACCAGTCATATTGTACATTCAGAGCCATAATTTAACAGAGGTAAGTAGGGATGTTACTACAACTTATTTCTCTGGTGTATAAGTGGAAGTCTAATCTTAGACTCGTAGACTTGCCTAAAAGTAATAAAACACTCAAACAGTCAGAATTGAGCACAATATAATCTGTAATTTAGACACTGTCCAAAAACAATGTTGGGCATGTTATAAGAGCCATTTGTAATCATTAATCATATTTTCAATAATCTAATCATACTTAAAGTGCTGCTGAATGTTTGGCCCTTTGCACCGGGCATTATGAACATTGCACCTACAAAACATGACACTTCACTAAAAAAAGGTAGCAAATAACTCTCTTGCATGAGTTTGCACACAAATTGACACAAACACACACATACGTCCAGGCTTGTTGGGATCTTCAGTGCACCCAAACGCACCTCACTCGTTCAGGCTAGCAAGAAAACATCCAGCTGGTGCAAATGTGTGTGTGTGAGGCTCGGACATGCTTTCTGTGTTGAATGTCCACGGACAGCTGTGAACTGTACCGGTCGCATGCAAGCGGTTCCATCCATTGAGTCTTAGGGCGCACGTGCATGTTTGTGTGTGTGAAAGAGGAAGAGAGAAAGAAAGAGAAAGAGAAAGAGGGAGAGTAATTGATGATCTGAGCTGCTGGTTAGTCTCTCATGCTAACCCAAACTCCTCCCGTTTCCTCTGAGAGTATTGATAATAAGTTTAACTGACTAGTAATTCTGGTACTAACAAGTGAGGGTAGCAGCATTTAATCATCTAATCCTTAATATTTAGTTACAGCAATAGTTACAGACGCATATCAATATATTCGTAATGGCTGCTATCCTCATGTCACTGGTAATATATAGATTAATATCACTGTATTAACACTAAAAATTCAAAGAGATTTCTTGGTTCTTTGATGTTATGCAAACAAAAAAAATAGATATTTGTTTGTAGAGTTCTAAATGTGTTTGTTTACATGTTTTCTCAAGTGTTTTCAGTGAAGAGTATCCACCTATTAGAGAAGAGGATGCTTTGGCTAAATGGGCATCTGATCCTGCCAACACTGCATGGATGGAAAGTAAGTAATGGTATCCACAACAATCGTACATTTAGTGAGAGATGCATGTTTAATTTCCATGAGAAGAATGCTGCTGTTGTTTCAGTTCTCTGTACTTGCCTCTGCACACACAGTACATGCCTTCAGGGGTGCTATTATCTTTTTTTTTTTCTTCTTTTGACACCACTGAATTCCCAGACACTTCCTTCCCTGTTCTTTTGAGGAAGCAAACCCTTGTGAGGGCCTTTCTTTAAGATCCCTTCCACATTGCATCCTGTTTGTTATGTGAACAACCTAGCTATGTAATGTGAGGAATCCCGCATTAGTAATTGTGAATGGTTCTTTGTATACTTCAGATCCAGATGAGGTGATTTATGATGACGTGCCCAGAGAGAACTCTGACTCCAACACAGGTTTGTGAAATTTCTTTTTCTTTCCTATATTTTACAGATTCAGTATTTCAGTTCCTGTTTGTTGCTTCAAGCCTGTCAGCGCTGCTCCATTTCACGTCTATTGTTCTAATTTCTACTGTCAAAAACTGGGATATTTTAATTATTCATTTAGGCTGCTGCATTAAAATATTCTGCTGAATGTTGAGGGATGCAGTTTGCCCTCCAGTACAGTTAATAAACACAATTCAATTAATGTTATGTTTTGTGGAGCTCATGATTTTAGCAAGTAGTGTTTACCGCTCAGTTTTGCTGAGGGTGCTAATAGAAAAACTTTATGATGTAATATAATTTTGTACAACAGCACAAAGCTGTTTGATAGCGTGCAATATATTGTTATAGTTTGTATTATTTGTACATATGCCATACAAGTTAAAGTTTATGCCACTGACATTTGATAAAGTAATTTATAAAGTATTTGCGATTAGATTTTCTATGCCTGTCCTGTTTTTCTGTACAGATCCAGATGAGATGATCTATGATGATGTGGAGCTCGGCGAGGAGGGTGGCTGCAACAGCTCCCTCGACAACGGCTGGAGCTCTAGCGAGTTTGAAAGCTATGACGAGGCCAGCGATGGGGAAGGTCGCGCTGAGAATGGCCTGCCCCATGCCTTCATGAGAGGAAAGCCACCTCAAAAGAAAACCCATGTGTGTATAACAGTCACCCTCCCATTTCTCCTTTAGCCTTACAGCCAACAAACAACTCCTCTCTCTGTATCACTGTGCATCTGTAGGTGGCAGATGACAGCAGTTGATTTTTAAGTAATTGCAGTGTAATTGCTTTTATGAAGTCATAGTTTAAATTTGTAGGTAGAAACAAATCATCTTTTTGTGCTTATTTTAAAGTAATAATTATCTCAAAATTATTTGTGGACCAAGATTTTCATGATGTGCAGTTGTATTTGTGCATTTGATGTGGAATCAATAGTGCATTTGCTTCTGCAGACCTGAGATCATTCTGGCTTACAGTCAGCTTGCTGCATTCTGTAATGTTTTGGATTGTGGTTTTGAGAATTCAGCTTCAGTTTGTTTCCAGTGTACCAAGGTCAGACATGAATGATTACTTCAAAGTAATCCAAAAGGGGGAAAAAAAACTTCTGAAAACTCAACAAATGCCAATGGCCTTTAAAACTGGCATGTGAAAACTGCCCCCAATGATCTGAAAGCTATCTACTTTATACTACATTTTATACATTTTATGTGCTGAGTTGATAAATATTAACACATGAATGCAACTATTGTCAAATTTGTTGAAATAAAGAAAAAATAGAAAGAAAAAAAT
>JAPZEB010000007.1:23018937-23042250 GCA_029783705.1 Chaetodon striatus
GAGTTGATAAATATTAACACATGAATGCAACTATTGTCAAATTTGTTGAAATAAAGAAAAAATAGAAAGAAAAAAATGAAAAAAACAAGACAGTTAGTACTGTGGTTGCAGACAATTGTCAGGAACTGGCACTGTAATAATAATTTCAGTTGAGTCAGATTTAAGTGATACAACTTCAGTATTCATTTTCCAGTATGTTGTGCAAGTGCCATATTTAAGCTGCACCACAAAAGGAAAAAATGCCATGAACATCAGTTCAAGGGAAGGCATGCACACTGGAAAGTACATTTCTTCCCTAGATGCACTCTTTAAATGAGTTAAGCAAAGAAAAAAGTCTTTTTTGGAGGATAGCAGCAATCTAGCAACACATATATCAAGATTTAAGTGAATTTCTATGGATTTAAGGAACAAGGTCATTCCAAAACCATAACCAGTAACGCCTGCTTTGCTTTTGTTTAGCTCTCTCAAGATCTGACACGCTTGAAAGAACACTATGAGAAAAAGATGAAAGATCTAATGGCAAATACAGTGGGAACGGTAGAGCTACAGCAGCTAAAACAGAAACACGAGCAGAAGGTAAACTACCTGAGGCTCACCTCGCCTGCCTGCGCTAGACAAAGTAGTCCCAACCTTTAACTCTCAGTCTAGCTAACCACTCTGGGCGTCTCTCACAGCCTTGGTACCCTCATCCTGCTCTGATGTGAATGACTTGTGGTGGTGGTACTGGTGATGGGTTTGCATACGATTTCATTTGGCTCCCTGTCCGCTGCACTTGCCTGTCTCGTCATATGTGTATGCATTGGAGGTTGTGAAGCTCAAGATTTTTGAGTAACAGTGGTTAAATCCTGCTGTAAATTGAGACCGCAGCAATTGTTTTATATTCTTTTATTATTGCAGGTATCTGAAAACTATTGCATATTGTAACAGAAAATATTAGACCAGTCATTGTGTATTCAAGCACTGTGTTGCTTTCAGCTGATGTCCCACTTACTGTGTCATTCCCTGGTCAACTTCGCTATTCTGTAATCCATCATGTGCTGTTCATCTTCATCACTACTCTAACACTGCTCCTGTCCTGCTTAGCTCAGTTCAGTAGCTTTTTAGCCATAGGTTTAGACAAAGGAAACTTAACCTAGGATTGAAATTCTCAACTGTAAAAAAAATGTTTGTGTAACTTTGCGATACAGATACTGTAATAGTGTATTTTGTCTCATCAAAGATGCAAAAGCTGGTGAAAGCAGCTAAAGAAGGGACCAAAGATGGGCTTGAGAAAACCAAAGCTGCAGTGAAGAAGGGACGCTCTTTCATCAAAACCAAGTCATTCTGTCATGGTATGTAATCCTGTAAAGTTTGTCTTCATAAACAGCTTTCCCTTTAGTTGTGCACATTTCCCCTTTAGCTCCTCTGTTGATGTTAAATAAGTATTAATATGAACGTTTCAGTGTTTAAGTAAAGGGGAATGTAGTTTAGCCAGGACAGCATTTTTCTGTCTCTTCAGAATGATTGCTCGTTTGTTTAATTACAGTAATGTATTTATTTACTTGCTCTCTCTTAATCTTCCAGAGAGGAAGTCGGCCTGTTTTGAGGATGAGGAGTCTGAACTCTTTATTGAGGTGGACTGTTTCAATGTTGAGCCAGTGCTGTGTCAAGCACCAGAGGGTCTTTCACAGCAACAGGTAATAAATGCCCTTCAACTTTAAATCCATGTTGCTCTCTACTGTGTGAATTTGCTGTTAAAGAAAACCAATGATTTGGTGTTTTCCTCATACAGCTGGTGAGAAGATGTATATTGGGATCTATTTTGGAGAGTGAAAAGAACTACCTTGATGCACTGAAAAGGATATTAGAGGTATGAAAGTCCCGCTGCAGTGATTGTCAAATCCACTTGGAAGTGTTTGTTATTACAGTTCCTGTTTTCTGCTTCATCAGCAATATGAGAAGCCCCTGTCCCAGATAGAACCGAGGCTGCTGAGCGACAGGAAACTAAAGATGACCTTTTATCGTGTGCGTGAGATCCTGCAGTGCCACTTCCTGTTCCAAATTGCCTTGGCGAGCCGCGTTGCTGAGTGGGACAGCCTGGAAATGATTGGGGATGTCTTTGTTGCATCGGTAAGCTGGGTGTTACGTTCTCCGATTACCCCAAGGGGATGAGAGGAGTAACAATAAAGTGAAACAGAGGAAGAAGATTCTCGACAAACAGAAATATGGTTAAAAACAAAAACTTAGTTTTATTTTTAAAAAATAAAGGCATACAAATAGGGTTCAACAAGGTTAAACCAAAAATACTTCTTTAAAAACAAAAGACAGTGACGCTAAAACATCAGATTACTTTTTCAATTAAACAAGAGGTTTAACACGAATTAACAACACACTTCCTCCCATAAGGAAGTTAAGATTACCAACCCCAGTACACAACAAGTTGAGTCTCAACTAGTTAGCAACCACCACATTACCCTAAAGCTGCTGACTGGCCCTCTGACACTGGGTGTTGCTCCAGACTTTTTAACCAGCACATTGATAATCAGCAAAGCAACCAGTCACTGCAGGGTGAGGACAGGGAAGGCGGTGCCTGAGAAACAGGGAGTAGAGAAAAAAACACAATACACACCTCAGCACGTAACACTGGGGCTGTAATTTTAAAGCCTTTTTTTTAAGAACTTAACCACTATATTAAACATAAATAGTCTACATTAGCTGTGGTACACATGAATTCCCCAAATCCAACCGATTTTGAATCATTTTGACAGTTATGGCCTTTCTGATGAGTACATGCAGCACAGCCCGACCCCTCCCTGTCTTTCCTTCTTACTTCATGTCAAAGACATGTGCTCTCATGCAGAAACAGACAGCTACACTCTGTTCTCTTATAGTATGTGCTCCACCCTCCTCTTGTCTTTGGCTGCTTAGCAACTCATGGGCTGGAATCTTCAAAACAAAAGACCTAATCTCCCACAGTCCTGCTCACCACTTCACTTCCGTCTTTCTGTATGGAAAGCAACCCCTGGCATGACATCAGAGAAGCAGTGAGACCCACATGTAGTCTGCTCACTGCCCTCTGTCACCTCACAATTCTTTTCCTGTCATAAAACTGCAGAATTACAGAAAACACACTTAAGTCTTATTTTGGGAACTGAATATTTTATGTTCGTTAATGTATTTATAGAATAACAAAAAATAATTTAAAGAAAAAGTCTTGTTTAAAGGTACAGAGAAAAATATATAGAGATTTTTCTCATTACCTGTAGTACTATTCATTAATCTAGATTGTTTTAGATTTCTGAGTGTTGGAGATATTGGCCGTGAGATGTCTGCCTTCTCTAGAATATAATGGCACTAGATGACACTCGGTTTGTGGTGGTCAGAGCTCCAAAAGTACATTTGGAAAACTCAACAGCAATGTCTCTTTCTAGAAATCATGACCCAGTTACTTGAGATAGTCCACAGACCTTTTTGTGAGTAGTTACATGTGGGAACTATTTTCTTAATTCCAAAATACACCCGCCACCTGCATCACCGTGCAGAAGGAAGCATGTATCTACTCATGGACGACAAGCTCATGCTCGTGACAGTACGAGATGTAATCATCAATTGTCACTAGCACTAGCTCAGTGGTGCCAGGTGAGCTAGCAGTAGATGAATCAGACCCTATCAAGACTTAAAGGGAGAGGTTTCAGCCCCCGCTGGCTTAGACAGTGAATCATCCACTCCTTGAGTCAGTGAAGAAGATTCACAGCATTGGTATGTTGCTGCAAGTGGTTACTGTGTTTAAACATATGTGTTTCTCAACAGTTCTCAAAGTCCATGGTGCTGGATGCCTACAGTGAGTACGTGAACAACTTCAGCACTGCAATGGCAGTGGTAAGGAAGACCTGCGCCTCCAAACCTGGCTTCCTGGAGTTCCTTAAGGTCTGAGAAAAATGCACAAACACGTTTAACAAACACTGGAACTACAATGCAGTGTGAAAACACTGTCATGAATATTGTTCTTGCATAAGGATCTAATATTTTATTTGCTTAAATTTGTATTACATGATTTTATTCTTGTACATTTTAACGGAAAGGGTTTACTGTCACTGCTTTAACCAATTAGCCTGGTTAATACAATCCTGTATCCCCTTAGCATGCTTTTTATTCCTTTATCACCTGCATCCTCTTTTGATTGGTTCCTCATTACCCTACCTTTTCACCTACAGCATCGTCAGGAGACCAGCAGTGACCGAATGACTTTGTATGGCCTCATGATGAAACCTATCCAGAGATTCCCGCAGTTCATTCTGCTCCTTCAGGTATTATGAATTCTCATGTGGAGCTCTGTAACAGTGAACTTCAGTATACAGAAGACAGTGTGGTATATACATCTGCCAGCAGAGGGAGAACCATGCACATAAATCAAGGCACGTTGTTTTTCAAAGTGCTGACTTTAAGGGGAGGCTCTGAGGGGAAATGGTTTCCTCAGATCTCTTTTAATCCTGCCCTGGCACATTTACTTTTCCTGTGCCTCTTGAAGGAAACCTCAAAAAATATAGGACACTGAATGGCTTTATTTTTTCAAGTATAAACATGTATAGCAGCAGTTTGTGACTGTATTAGTTCATTCAACTTCATTTGTCATGAGGATATGTGCTATATAGATATAGAAAAGTAAATGAGAAGGGGACATTATGATTTCGCCATTATGCATATTTAGGGAGTTGTACAGGTGCAGGTTTTTTCCATTAATGAAACTGTTAAAAAGCACTGGGAGATTAGTCCATGGTGTGGATAATCAGCAAATGACAGACTAATAAATGACTTCTCTGTGCATCCTCATCAGGACATGTTGAAGAACACACCAGTGGGTCATGCAGACCGTCTGCCCCTGCAGATGGCCCTGACCGAACTGGAGACGCTGGCAGAGAAGCTCAACGAAAAGAAGAGGGAAGCGGACCAGCGCTGCGAGATCCGTCACATTGCAAAGGCCATGAACGAACGCTACCTCAACAAGGTCTGCCCGCTGCTTAGCACATGTGCCCTGACATGCTTGTTTTTCGTTTGAATTGTACAGTATGATGCAGTAGCTTTGTGGACAGGAGTCTGCGTTCTTGATACATGAGGTCTTTGTTATGTGCTTTTTTTAAAAATATGCTGATTGAGGAAGTGGTTAGAGTTGATGATGCACCCATTGCTCAGTCAGTGTGCAAATTTTTGGCTGATGTTTGATTCTTTTAGCATATGCTGTGGCATTTCTCTCTGTCCCAGTGTGGGCGGCCATCAGGCACTTGAGCTTCACATTTTCTCGAGTATTCTCTTCCCTGAATAGCATATTTTTAGCGCACGGCTTCGCACATATGCACATCACTAGCTACCAGCTTTCCCCAAGGTGTAATTATTTGTCTCTCTGCGGCCACCCACTCTGGCATCTGTGCAGAAACATGTGTTTACAAGATACCCTACATGGGGCAGAGGAGTTTTGTTCTTCATGGCCTTTAATTGCTGAGATTCACAGTTGATAGCCGTATATTATATGCTGTTACCCAAAGTGGATGGTTTCACAGTAGCAAATGACAGAAAACATTTGGGAAGGAAAAGTGAGAGGATGCCATGTGACAGGCTTTGCCAGCTAAACTAACTTTTTTAGCATTGTTAGTTTAGTACATACACATGCGCTGAAATCAGAAATCCAAACTCCTTATTGTCTGTTCACATAGTATCACTCTGATGTATCATCCCTATCCTGTAGCTTCTGAGTAACGGCAGTCGCTACCTGATCCGCTCAGACGACATGGTGGAGACGGTCTCCAATGAGCGTGGTGAAATCATCAAAACCAAAGAGCGACGCCTCTTCCTGCTCAACGATGTTCTCATGTGTGCCACGCCCAATATCCGGTAAGAATGACTGTGAACCAGACCTGTTGTTAATCTCTCCGTTAATTTGCACCTTCTCCTTCCTGTCTTTGTGTGTCTCTACCATTTTACAAATTTAGAAACTAAGTTTTGTGTGCATATTTTTGTTGTGGTCTTGTTTGTATAGTTCACTTTGCCCACTGTAAGGGGATGTTTAATGTAACTAGGATTTCCTAACAGTTTAAATCTGTCTACATATGAACCTTACTGAAATGAAACTCCCAAGTGTAGAGAAAGATGGTAAACACTGTATGCTGCAGTACTGGTGTCCTTGGGGTGACTTTTGACCACACTGAGTCTGTAGCTTTGGACCCATACAGTGCGTACCCACTGTGGCTTGCTATTTAGCCAAGAGTGATTGAGAGCCCCGTTCCTTTCAGCTTCTTGTCCTCTAATTGTACCATGTTGGTCACCACATACTGCCTCTGGGAAACATGCACTGACTCTTACAAAAAATTGGTTTTCCAGATGAGTGACATTTACCTCCTGTCTTTCAAACATGGTGCCCATAGGCCTCCTCCACTGCACTGGTGTTAATCTTCCTCTTCCCCTACCTTCACCTTTTCGTGCACTCACATTTCTCCCTCACACAGTTCAGAAGAGATGTTTATTCACCATAAACAAGGTGGTACAAACAATATCAACTAGAGCCACTTTGTTACATGACTTTCATCTCTTTCTGCTCTGTCCAGATGTCAGGATGGCAGTGGGAGTGGCAGTGGCAATGCCCCCCTCGATCAGAAGTTCCTTCTTAAGTGGAGCGTGCCTTTGAGCTTCGTGGAAGTGGTCGAGTTTGGATCCAGCGAGGACATGGCCGACAACAGCCGCTACCCAACATCTCATTCTGGGGAGAAGGTGGTCATCAACGCCAAGCCAAGTATGAACCACAGTGTCACGTTCTGTTATCTTAAATCAGCAGTTCTGTCTGTCTGTGGCACCATTTCTGCCTCTGTCAATGGGGAGCAAAAGGTCTGGTAGAGAAGGTATGTGAGTTCAATTTGCTGAGTTGTTAGAGTGCCAAGTAGGCCATGGGGATTTGAGACTGTAGGATAAGAGCCAACACCTGCTGGTTAGTTAACTGCTTGTGCTTGATGACTGGTTAATGAAGTTCTCTGTGGTGACAAAAGGTAAATATCTCTCTAAGCTTGTGCTGGGCTCTACATAACCTGGAGTTTAGAGGTTGCCAACAGGCTTTGAAGTATGACTAGGGCTATAATTTAAAATATTACTCAGAGCATTTGGAATGATTCAATCAAACAAATCAAGCTGCGTAATTTGAAAGGAATACTTAGCCCACAAAATTATCGTTTGTACATAAATTACTCACCCTGTGTTACACTGAATTCTTGAAGAAAGTTTTTCTCATGATAGAGGAATCCTAAAACAGAGAAAATTCTTGATGAATTGGAGTAAATGGGGGCCACATTAAACAACAGCAAAACTGTATCAAAACACCTGTTTGCAAACTCTCACACAACGGGTGCAGCGTAATTTAAGTCACGTGTATCCAGTTGTATGCTTAGCGCTTCCCAAAACACTCACTAAAACCTTACTATTTAAAACACTTCTGTATAGATAGACTCAGGCATGGATGGATAGCGCGCCTGGGTAAGCCTGTGCATTTGAACTCTGCTTAGTGGAATGCACAAGTAGAGTTCAGACACACACGCTTGCCCAGGCACGCTACTTGTATGATGAAGTGGTTTGAATTGTAAGGTTTTGGCAAAAACGCGTGTGTTTGGGAAGCACTGAGCATATGACTGGATAAACGATACTTGGACTATATTGCATGAGTTGTGTGAGAATATGTAAACCGATGTTTTGATGCAGTTTTCCTGTTGTTAAACATGGTCTCCTTTTTGCTCCAGTTCATCCAAAATTTTTTCAGTTTTTGGTTCTTCATTCACCATGGAGGCAATGTGAGGGAAGCAGAATTTTCTTCATGAATTCAAGGTAACACAGGGTGAGTGATTGATATACAAATGATCATTTTGTGAATGAAGCGTTCTTTCAATAAACCAGCAGAACTGTTTCCTACATTAAGAAGACGTAGAATGAATAGTTGTCTCTTGCTGGACATTTACAGACATTTCTAAAATGGTGTCAGTCCTGCATAGACCATCCAGCTCTTGAGTGTGAGTATTTTTCCCTTCTGCAATCCTCTGGTCCGCTGGCTGCCGTGTCCAATGATTTCAGTCTTTCCACTGGGTTTTCCTCTGTCGCAGACAGCTGCTCAGCCACTTTAAAAGGCCCAGATCTGACAAACAAGAGGCGTAACGAAAGTGTATATTTTTGTGGTAACAGCACTGCAGTTTTTATTCTAGGATGTAGATTTCTTTTTGTGTGTACATGTTTGAGCCAAAGTAATGGTAGTGCACGTTGCTGGGCTGGTGAGTGCTCTGGTACTGTGTTATTCCTGTTCCGTCAAAGGTTGTTGGTATTCAAGGTGAGGTCAAAGGATCACTCTTTCAGTTGCCAATGCAAGTGGGCTGCAGTCACTGCCACTGAAATACTCACTGCATTTTATAGCTCACTTTCACTCACTATCAATTTAACCATCTCCCTCTAATCTGACATCTGCAGTACAGTTACATCAGTCTTTTGCAGCCAGCTATCAGTGTCACTCTAACCTTTATATATAATTCCTGTGGTGTATTTTCATATATGATGACATATAATTCACCTGCCATGTTTGATAACTAAAAGATTGCTGTTCAGTGATAGCCACCTCAAGACAAGATACACTTCAATGCATACATTTCAACTGCGAATGAAATCATAGATAAGTTTCATGTTTAGAGCTGCAAAGATTAATCGAGTAGTTAACTACTGAATTATTTGCCAACTAATTGGATAAACAATGAATCAAATGGAGTGTTTTTTCAAAGGAAAGAAGTAAAAATTCTTTGATTCCAGCTTTTTCAATGTATAATATTTTCTGGTTTCTTTACTCATCTTTGACAATATATTAAATATATAACGGTTTTTGACAAAACAAGACATTTGAGGAAGTCATCTTGGGCTTTGGGAGACACTGATAGACATTTTTCACCATTTTTAACATGGTACAGACCAAACAACTAATCAGGTCATCAAGGAAATAATTATCAGATTCATCGATAACGAAGAGAATTGTCAATTGCAACTCATGTTGCTGTGTGAGGTTATTTTGCAGCATAGGTAGGACCTTTTGCGTATACACACTCATACACCTTCTGCCACCCCATCCTCTTATGCTGGGTGAGTTTCCACACTATCCTTAAATGTTTCACCCCATTTTTATCTGCCTTTTATACCCTTTTCCCTTTACCTCCACTTAAGCCACAGTCAGTGCGCTCTCTATTGCATCCATCTCCTGCCAGGCCACCTGTCTCCCTCTGATACTTCACTGAGCTATATATAAAATCCAGCAATTGCAAGAGTGTAGGTAACAGATGGCACAGACAGAACTGAACAACATCTGGTCTTACTGTAGGGTTTTCCTAAGGCTGCAACTGACAGACAGGTTCAGTGCCACATCTTAACCCGATGTGATGATACAAGTGTGTGCACACTCTCCGTATAGGCCTGAGGGGGGCCATATGGGTCTCAAGTATATTGTTTGGCTCTTATAACAGAACGGATTTATATTTATCAGCAATAACTCTGTGACCTTCACTCAGTTACCGCTTTCTGATTTAGTTATTCCCCCACCAACTTCAGCTCTGTGCGCATACAAATGTGTGCATTGTCCAGGAACTTTTAACAAGTGGAAACAATTGTTCCTCAGTCAAGTGTGCGCAGCCAAAAGCAGCTCGGTGACCAGCCTGCTAGAAGACAATGAAAAGGCTCTCCAGCATATGATGTCACCTCTTTTCGTGTCTGTCTGCTTAGCTCAACTCTTCTCCACACTGCATAGCAATCAGACCACCATGCAGCCCATGACTTTTTCCTGCTGTTTACAGTCAGTATGTAATTTGTAGATATATTGTTTGTTTTTAGGAAGTGTGTAACTGCTGAGATGACTGGTGTGTTTCCAATGATGCTGCCAGGCCTGTTTTGTTAGAAAACTCGTGGCATTTGGCACTCTCACAAAGAGCCATTCAGGAAGTTGGACCCGGGTTGAAATGAGTTACACAGTGCCCGTTTTGTCTATTGGAATGGTCAGTTTAGTTGCATGTTATTTGTATTATTAAATAAAGATAATATACAGGAAAATATGGCAGAGAAGAGAGATGACATACAGTCACACATAGGTCATAGGGCCTTTTATTAACAGAGAGTAGAATAAAAAAAATGAGATTCAGACTACACTGCTGTTTGCTTTGAACTCAAATCATGCACAAGGATATTGCAAAATATAAAGCTCAGTCACTTTTTTGTTATTAAACAATGCCAGCATTGAGTAATATTAAGTAGAGTCCCAAGACAGCACTTTATCATATGATTCTGGTTATAAATGAACTGTTGAAGTTTCACTCGCTCCAAGCATTACACTCCATAGAACAAGCATGCAAGGTTTATTCAGCATTTCTGCCCTGACCTGAATTCAACCCCCTGTGTGTCAGCCTTTGCTGAGACAGATGAGCCATGAAAATTGCATACAGCTCCATTAGAGAAGGCGGTTAGTGAAATGAAAAACAAAAAAATATGGTAACAAAAGTGCACACCACACTCCAACAGTACATTTCTTATTTGATCCTATTAATCATTTATATAAGTAAAACCTAACCTACAGATGTATTGAAGAGCGGCCATGATTTGATCCAGTGACATGAATGAAATACATTAAGAGGTCACTGACCATGAAAACATCAATGAAATCCAAAACCGATAAACGCTACTGCAGGCCTGCTGTGTTCAGTGTGTGCTTTTGTGTGTAGGGGTGCTCATGAATGTGTAAGAACGACAGAGAATTTCTGAGTCTCTGAGCGGCCTCCTGTGTACAAACTCAGAGGGAGACATTTTAGAGCAATTCTCCCAGAGACCACCTACAAATGCAGATTGTAGTGATGCACAAACGGGGGTAAAATGTCCCCTGAATTCCCAGTCAGCGAGACCTTCAGGAGAGCACTGGACTGGGTTGCCATGGAACTGGAGCGCCAGGCAGATTCTGTGGCTATTGTAGAAGAAGAGGAGGAGGAGGAGAAGGAAGGGAAAGGAGAAGAGAAAGTAGAATGGCAGAAGCAAACAAAGTCATTCTGGTGCCAAAGACTCTTTAACTGTTTGTTCACCGATACACACTCTGAATGGTCATGTTGTGTGCACTAAAGTGTTTGCTGCGAGGTTTTAATTTGAAAGAGCCTTGTACATTTTAATTGAATGACCTTGATAACTTTTCTGCTGACAATTTGGGCCAACCGACAGGCATTCCCCCTGTGCTCTATACAGGCTGCTCTTCATGATTATCTGTATGATTGTGTGTATGTGTGCGTGAGAGAGAGCGATAAAGAGAAGAAGGCCTGCCAAACCTTTGATGAGCTATGTGGTTGTGTTCTGTGCAGCACTGTGCACAAAGCAAACCCTTGTTTCCTTTTGATACAGAACAACAGCACAGTAACCGCTCTCATTACATCACATAGGATCATTAGGTTTGATATTTTGAGCACAAATGCAAAAATGATGAGAGGCAAATGCCTAAAAGCATACCTATTTCAGCATACACACAGTAGGCACACAAGCAAAGAACAGAAAGGATGATATATGCTGACATTCAAAAACCCAATATCTGTGTGGCCTCTGAAAGCTAACACTAGATCATAATGTTCTTGTGAACAAGCGCGCACACTGGTGAGAATCACTGCCAAGTTTGCAGAGCTGTCACCGCTCCCCGTGGGAAACTGACTGATTGGCCTTTATTGATCTTTGTTGGTCCAATTTTAACTGTGTCTGTCATCAGTCTGGCCTCACTCATTGCTGCTTATGTATCCAAGTTTCTATAAGGCAGCCATTGCCGCTTTTTAGGTCTCAGTCTAACATACTTGCTACCTCTCGGTTGTGTATGCGTGGGATTGTATATCTATGAGTCACAGCTATCTGTGAGTTGAAAATCTCCATTAAAGCTTAGTGACTAAATTTGAACTTTTCATTTTTGAACAGCCAGCATAGCTTCTTATCCATTGGAAGTTTATTTGCCGTGTAAAAGTTATGAAATGCAGAAAACAAAACACTGGTTAATACTTTGCTTTTGTATGTTTCTTTGTAGACAAGTTGTACATGGGCCCGGGTCAGTTGTATCAAGATCTGCAGAACCTAATCCATGACCTCAGCCTGGTGAACCAGATCTCCGGCATGATCAGCAGCCTCAAAGGGAACTATCAGGTACTGTATGACTGTGCTAAACATAGGCATTGAATCAAAATTACATCAGTCAAACTTAATACATTTCTATATTTCATTATCCCTTAAGGGAAGTTTGATTTAAGTGTATATGGAAATAAAACATCATCATATTTAATCCAGAGAAGGATCAGTTTATCATGTCTGAAAGGGAGTCAATGTCAAAAAAATCAAGTTTAAAGTCATCACAAAGGCAAAGAATCAAGACATGTTGTGACTCGTGAATCTAATTTGTTATGAATAACAGTGACTGTTTCTTGTGTTATTTTGACCAGATATTAGCTGGAATAGTTCTACTGTCTATTTATATTCTTGGAAGCTTACCAAAAGTTGACAAAGACAAATGTTCCTGCCGTGTACCTCAGGACGTTTAAAATCACATTCAATGTGTTTCCCCTCAGAGGTCCATAAGGGCTGGGCTGTTATGAAGACATATAATGTTTAAGCTGTGGAATGTGCCGGCGTGGGCAATTTGTCTCTGGGAGACTGGGAGTCTCTTAAGTCTTGATTTGCACCGTACAAGCCTGTCATATCATGTGGCCACACACAAGCCTGTCTGTGCTGTTGGGATGGAGGCTTAGTTTGCACAGCACAGCATGAATGTGTGTGAGGCTGTGTTTGTGCTGTGCTGGTAGGTCTGTCAGAAGCGGAGTGGGAGGCAGAGTGAACAGAGAGGCTCTCAGAGAGACATGTGTCCCAGAGATGGAGGGAGGGATGGAGAGGTTGATGGGAAAGGAGAGGAAAAAAAACAGGAGTGAGATGTTTGAGCTGTACACTGCCAAGCATTTTCCTCAACACTAAATTTCATAGCCTAAATGATACTGACTCTATTTTAATAATAGATATACTGATACAGTCTTCATACATTTTGGAACCTAGAGTTGAAAGGTCAGGATACTCTTGTTAAATGGTGATGACACTTTAAAGGAATTCTTCAGCCCCCAAATGACCATTTGTATATTAATTATTCACCCTGTGCTGCTTTGAATTCATGAAGATATTTCTGTTTGGGAAATACTGAGCATACGACTGAATAAATAAAATTTGTATTTTACTGCACGAGTTGTGTGAGAGTTTGTAAATTGAGATTTTGCTATCATTTTGCTGGTGGTAAACGTGGCCCCCTTTAACTTTAATTGAGCAAGAAATTTCTTTGTTTTTGGATTCTTCTGTCACCTCAGAGGCAAGTGAGAAAATCAGAATTTTCTTAACGAATTCAACGTAACATGGGGTGAGTAACTGATATACAAATGGTCATTTTGGGGGTGACATATTCCTTTAAGGCCACATTTCTGATTACATTCATCAAAACTGATCCACTGGCAATGCATTAATCAGTCTATAATGATTGGCAAGAAAAGTATATATGCAAGTACAAAGGATGTAATTAAGATGTTCAGTTTGATTAGAGACTATTCCAGCTGTACAGTACGTTTGGTGGCTGTAGTTTGAGTTGATTATTCAACAGTATTTTTATTCTATTTCCATATACAGTGGAGCAAAGATACTAGAAACCACATTCAGTCCATTATAATACAGTCTGAAACAAAAACAGCACAAACTGCAGCCTCATGAATTTTGTGAATATAATTTATCAGATTGCGTTACAGTGGCAGGTTTTTTATCTTTGTGTCGCTCAATTTGAATGAATGTCTTTAAAGAAATGTGGTTTTTAATTATGTTTAAGTGCTCTGAAGTATAATATTTCATTCCTATTCGCACTCATTCTCCCATCCCTAAAACTTTTCTTTCTACCCCTCTAATATCCTTGTGTACAGAATGTGAACCCCACAGTGGCGCAGGATTGGGTATCAGGTCTCCAGAGGCTGATACTGAAGAAAGAGGAAGAGATCAGGGCAGCTGACCGGTGTCGGATCCAACTCCAGCTGCCTGGCAAACATGACAAGTTTGTGTTTTACACACATAGATATATACACACCTCTTGAGGTTTAATTGCTCTTTCATACAGTACAAATGGCACAAATAACATTTAACAGTCTCCAGTCTCGGCCCTTGACCCCCACCCTTGTCTTTTTGATCCTTAATCCCCTTTTATCCTGCTTTTTCCTCATGTCCTGTGTGCCTGTAGCTTGAGGAGAGCGTATTAGAGCACATTTGGGTATTTGGATAAACAAGTTTCTCCACCAGCTCTAATCTGAGGCATGAATCTCAGGGGAGGAAATGTGCATCAGTGTTTGCAACCAAAGGCTACCCAGCACTGCAGCTGTTGCTCAACACAAATGCTCATGTCACACAGTGTGTAACACACTATTATAGTCTGCACGTGGTTCCCCAAGGGTGCACCTTGTTTTGGCTTTTTCACACTCTCTCAGGAACCAGAGCTGTCTTTCGTCTCTCTCTCTCTCTTTAACTTCCTCACTCCATCCCTCATCACGGCTACACTTAGCTGGTGAGATTATCCATGGGTATGTTTGGAAACACAGCTGTGCCGCTCTCATTCCTCCCCTGATCCCTCAGTCGCAAAGCACACAAATCACAACACTTCTCACCATCAGTCAGGGACAGGAGTGATGCATTTCAGACGGAACCCCACCACGTACGCATGCACACATAATGGCTATGTGACCTGCTGATAGAAGCGATAATTGACATTGACTTCTATCGTATTTCTGTCACAGCCTTGTCTAGTCATTCAACATTGCATTGGCAGACTCATGTGCCCCCTTGGCTGTGATTTAACCCAGAAACAGCTCGCTTTATTTGACCGTATTTTACTGTAAAACATGCTAAGCAGTGGACCAGCATGTATGCAAGAAAATTCAAACATTAACATGACTGCTTAGATGTTAATGCAAATTCAGGCCCTATGGTTGCCTCAAGTGTTGGCACATCTCAAAGTGCATTAATCATTCAGTACAATCTTGTGAAAGCATTCCTCATATTTGGTTCACAAATACATCATAAATACAGTCTGGTTAATGAACTGAACTGAATACTTTTTAGAAGCTCTATGCAATGACTTTTATGTAGTAAAAGATTAACTTTCAATTCCTCTTAACTCTTCTCTTAAATGCCTATTTTCACCTACAGTACACTGGCGTAAAATTGTAGGTCCATACAGATAGTCAGGAATTTTTGTTGGTAAGGAACAGAAATAAAAAGTGTTTGGATATGGAAAGTGATTGGATATTTGTGATTTTGACATAATAGTACAAAAGGTTTACATTTTTTCTCTCTCACATTAATCGTGTTTTTGTTTTGTCCTCTCTATTGGCAGGTCGGGTAAACCCACTTACTTCAGTGCGGTGTTCAATACTCTCAGCCCAGCCATCAAGCAGTCATGGATCAGTAACTTGCAGATGGCTAAGCTGGCTCTAGGTACAGTACACTGTCTGGCAGTACACCTCCACTGTCTCAGTTGCACAGTATTTTTCTCCATTTTAATGGTGTATCCATGCATGTATACAATATGACTATTCACTATTTGGATCTACTGGTATATCTGTCTCCTAAATCCATTGCCTATAATTATCCAAATTACTACTATTGAACATTTTTGGCTAGTAGCTGTTAGGTTAACAACACATTACGACCAAATCTTATAAGAAAATAAAAACATACACAAATATGTTTAAAAGTAAATTAAGGTAGGTGGTTTTAGTTTTACAATGTGACTTCTAGAGTCTTCTATTCTGCAGACAGGCAACTTGCAGTTTAAAATACTTCCTGCATACTGTACATTATTGAATGAAGTGCTTTGTATGTGTGTGTTTGTGTTTTACATCAGAGGAGGACAACCTGCAGGGCTGGTTCTTTGCAGAGGATGATGGGAATCAGATCAAAAAGCAGAAACACCCTCTGTTGCTTCGACAAATGCCTGTGGTCATGTCAAAACTACAAGAGTTCAAGGTGAGACGCTCTCCTTACCAGCAGCTTTCTGAAATGAAGGCAACAAGGCAATTGACATCGGCCGGTTAGCTCAGTTGGTTAGAGCGTGGTGCTAATAACGCCAAGGTCGCGGGTTCGATCCCCGTACGGGCCAGTGTTTACATTATAGCAAAAAGTTTGGAGGTTGTACAAGCCGATAGTGATTCACAACATATCAGATAGTCTCATCTAGAGGTGTCATGGTTCTTAAAATATCCCTTCTCCACTGACAAACGTGCTAATTGTGTGCGACTTTAACATAGGAACTTAGGCATGGACTATAGGTAGGAGGGTTATCAGCACAAATGTTATCTTATCAACTGTCTGAGTGCCCATGTCTCAATTTGTGTATTTAACTCTGTGCCCTGATTCCCACACTTTTTCATGTATGACATTATAATACTTCATGTTTATTCACGTCTACCAGCACTGACTGACCAAGTAGGCCAAAGAAAATGTAAGTTGACTGGTCAGCACAGTTGGTTACAGCAAGGTGCCAATAATACCAAGGTCATGGATTTGCTTCCCACACAGGTCATAAATTACAGCAACTTAAAGAAACTGTGTGTAAGATTTGGGGGATTTAATGGCTTCTAGCGTTAAGGATTGCAGATTGCAACCAGCTGAAACTTGCCAGTTAGAATTCCTTCAGTGGTCCTTGTTCAGGAGATTTTTACCAGAAGCAGGATTGTCCGCAGAGGTCTCCTTCTCTCCAAAACAAACAAACCAGGTGATTTAAACCAGTAAAAACACTGAATAAAGCAGTTTCACGTTACAAATAAGTCTTTTTCCTACACTGTTTGACATGTCACAGACAGCCGATCATCTAGGACCCACTAATGTGTGCTCATATATCTTCTCTAATAAATTAATATTTGCTCACTTTATTTCTGATCCATACGTTGAGGAAGTTTTTGCCAGGAGCCAAATAATCCGCAGAGGTCTCCCTCTCTCTAAAACAAACAAACCCAGTGATTTAAACCAGTTAGAAAAAAAACTGAACAGAGCAGTTTCATGTTGAAAACACACTAAACACACTAAAACACACTAACTACTATTTTATCTGCATATTCTAGTGGGACACCCCTACATGACACTTATTGTGGAATGGAGTCAGATTACACTGTATAAATGGCACTGACATAGACACTGAATCCAAAAATGGCTCCACGGATGTGTATGTGTGGCCGGTTAGCTCAGTTGGTTAGAGCGTGGTGCTAATAACGCCAAGGTCGCGGGTTCGATCCCCGTACGGGCCACTTGGTTTTGAAATACGAAAAGGCAGTTGTCTGAGTAGAGTTGTTATGTAATGGGTTTTCTCTATGGTGTTGAACGCCAGCTGGAAATGTGACAGCACAGTAACGTGGGCTGTTTCTGTGCATGTCTACCACAGTTCTCACTCTGCCATAAATCAGCAGCCCCTCCACAACTGTCAGCACTGACCAGCAAAGTAAAGAACGACTGGTGTCAAAGGGCACTGGGGCAGGTTAGCTCACGTGGGGTGGCTGAACCTCGCAGAGGCCTTTATAGGTTTCTGTCTTGACACTGATCAACACTAACTGGAAACCAGAAACACCTGTTTTATTTACTTTGTGAATTCCTACACAGTGACTTGATACTTATCTGACCTTATTTCTTTATCACACTCTCTTCTCTCTTCCTGTTCTGTGGCAGGTGGAATGTGCTGTTCATAATCCAGAGCCCCACATCAACACAGAGAGCACAGCAGATACTCCCGTTGTGGGCCATGGCTGTGTCTGGGTGAGACATTTGTCCTACATTGTTCAGAAAGGAAGCACTGTGTTAGCTTACATTTCAACAATTACACAACATGAGGTTTTTTCTAAGGTTTTCTGTATAGTGGCTACCTACAATAATGTGAGCTTCTTTCACCCAGAGCCAGAGGTAAAATTGTAGCTCTGGACGAACCCATTCAGGGGCCTCAACTCAAGTGTTTATTGGCAAATGGTCTATCAGTCCTCTTCTTTTCAGCAGCTAAGATTATTTAAGCTAAACCACTTTTCTGTCAGTGAGTGTGGTTCTTAGTTTTGGCAGAGAGCTGTTTTTCACTATAATGTGTTAGCTGAACAGATGGTTAGTTTTTGCTGTTTATCAATTAGAATATCGAACGTACCCTTGAGAAAAACAATCTGGGTTTGAAAATGATTGCTTCAGTACTTAAGTTTTTCTCAAAATAAACAATGGCTGTCATAACTATGGTAATCACTGCTAATGCAGTGTTTCTGACACTCAGGGAAAACCTTGGGTCTGTTACAGACACAAACATCACTCCAGCTGGTTATTTTAACAGTGAGGTAATATAGAAACTGTTGCTGAAAGATGTTTAACTGATGTGTGAATTGAATTAACTATTACTAAGTATAATTATTTAGCCTTTAAATTGGCCTGTCATGACATAAATTTGCTGCCTTCCTATACCAGTGCTTCAGTGGTATGCTTATGTGTGAAGTGCTGTTTGCTTTCTTTCATTTACACTGTGCTTTTGGAGCTGGGTATCTCTTAGAGAGATGTTCAGCCTTAACTGGACTAAAACATTTATTTATTGATAGTAATTAAAAAAAATATTCCTTTCTTTATCTTTGTTCAGGTTGCAAGTTGCACAAACCAGATGGGCCAGATATCTATAGTGGCCATGCAGAGCTCCAGCCCCAAGGTGACTGAGTGTTTCAATGTGGAGTCCCGCATCCTCTGCATGGCTTATGTCCCTGCAGAGCAACCCCAGGAGAACGGCGAGAAGGCCCCCGAAAACAACCATGTCCCCACAGCGAAGGCCAGTGATTCTCCCAGTGTCTGTCTGGGCATGGAGGAGGGCAGGTACAGCACACAGTATACATACAAAAGTGTGCCTTGCAGGGTTCTCACGGTCAGGAAATTCCTGGAAAAGTTATGAAAGTAGAAAAAGTGTTTTCCAGGCCTGGAAATGGTTTGGAATTAAAAGAATGTTTTAGAAAAGTTTAAAATATTTATTGTTTTGGCTGTTGTTTAAAATATTTCCACAGAAATCCCAAAACATGTCTAACGTTATGCGAAATACATTCCTTGTGTTACTGACGTAAAATCTAGTGCTATGCTGTGTGACTGTTGAAATGTGACTATGTTTGACGCTGGTAACATGGGCGTAGCTGCTCCAACCAGCCATTCCAAAAGGAAAAAGCATCAAGACAACCAACAGACTGCTAGCATGGGCACATATTTCACACTTGCTGTAGCCAGGCCAGATAACGTAACCACTTTATGTCTACTGTATGTGAAGCCACAAACCATTCCAGTCCATATTCCGTGCTACATTTTGTGACAACGCCTGTGCGAGGGCATAGCACACTGGTGTAAGAGCCTGATCATCCCTGATAATTCCTATATAGGTCTGTCTATTTTAAACTGCTTGAATGAAGTTATAGAAATGGGGTAAAATATGATGGAGAAGTTTTGAAAATTCATTGGTAATAATGTGTGGGAACCCTGGCCTTGTTTAAGTTTTGTACAAATTAATTACAAACTTTTTTGTGAAACTTTTAAATTCAGCTGTGCTCACACCATGCATTATGATACTTTTTAATAAGTCACAGTTGTTTAATTATGCACCACGGATGATAAATGTCAGGTTTTAATTATGCATGTGTTCATAGTAAATGTCAGGATTAAAGAACAAAGGCGTCTGTCTAGACTTTTAGATTAGGCCAGTATATTTATGGTAGTTGTCCACTAACTTCAATGGACCATAATGCAGTGTAGAATTCAAAAGTACCCCTGCTGTGTCCTTAGGCACCGTATCCATTTTAAAATTGGTTTCAGCATTGGTATGGGTACAAAAGGTCAGGGTGTTCTCTTTTACAGTTTGTCAAAAAGTACTCTTGTAATTGTAGGAAGTCACTTAGTAATAAGCCAGCTTCAGGGAAGGTGAGTCCAAAATAATAATAAGTTCATCACAAAAAACCCTCCCAAAATGTGATTTGAAAATGTTTCAGTTGTTTCAGCTACAACGTTTAATTGATCTTGCAGGTGTCATTCATAGTGTCAAATAATGCATGCTTTTACAACACTCTAAAGTGTCCCACAAACACATCATAATAATGACTGAAGGCAATAACTGCATCTACTGCCAAAATGTAATTGGTAAGATCTAGCATGTATTTCAAAGAAGCGGACTGTATTATGTTTGTTTCTAATTTTATCTTCCCTCTTCTTCAGCATCATCGTGTACAAGAGTAGCCAACGGTCAAAGAAAGTACGTCTGCAGCATTTCTTTACCCCAGACAAGTCCACCGTCACCAGCCTGGTCTATAAGAAACACTGTCTGTACGTCGGCCTGGTCAGCGGCGCTGTGGCAGTCTACTCCAGATCACAAGGTGTGTGCTTCAGGAGGGGAGGGGATTCGTCAATTTGTGTATCTCCTCTGTTATAGTCTCAAAATTCGCCCTTAGTAATGTTTGTTGATACTCTTAAATGGCTATAATTAGGGCAATTACGGGGTTAAATCACTGTTATTATGTAAAACAGAAATGCATTCATTGAGTTAATTAGATTTGGTTTTAAAGCTGTGTAGGCTGGCAGTGTTTACTTCAGTATTTAGTCTGCACCAGCCCTGAATTTTGTAGCCTTAAACATAATTGTCCATGAATGAAAGCACTGTTGCTGACTTGGTAACATAATTTGATGTAGCAACATTTAACACACTTCTGCTGACACCATGTACCAAAAGCAACTAGCACCATTATTTGAGGACTTTGTCAGTTATAGGCAGAACATTTGTTACAATGCTGAATCATCTGACAACACTGAATGAATGGGGTTTTCTGGGGAGAACAACATGCGCAGAGATGTTGTTTTTTTGGTCCATTGCTCAAACTGCTATTTTCTCCCTCTCTGAGTCACTGGGTTGGCGTTATTGTGCAAGTCAGAGGCTCAGTGTGTAGCTCGAGGTCAGGGGTCTCCTCTGCTCTGTGTTGGGGTTCTGTTTCCGTTTGCACGGTTGTCTGGGAGAATCCAATCTGTTAACGGTGACCTATTTAATGTCTTCCCTCCAAACAAGCACAGACACATTAGAGGAGAGGATCTGAGCTGCACTCTTCCCACAGTCTTTCACATTCTGTTTTGTTCCATCTCTTATTGGCTTTCATAGCATTGCAAGCAGAGAGACTCTGAGCCTCCTCCTCGCTAAGTGTTTTTCTCTGTGTAACATAATGTGGGTAAAGATAAGTACATATTCAGAACATGAGGAAACAGAATCCTTGTAATTCTTGGCTGTCAAACATAAGTATTGGTGTCACTATCTTGTGATGCCACCGCTGCTTGAGGCATGTTTTACTAACCTCAGTCACACATAGTCCTTCCTCCATGCGCTCATCTGACTCAAATTAAATTTGTAACATCTCCAAGGGAGAACTTTTAAAGGGACAGTTCACCCTAAAATTAAAAACACCTATTTTTGCTCTTACCTATAGTGCTATTTATCAGTCTACATTATTTTGGTGTGAGTTGCTGTAGAGATGTCTGCCTTCTCTTGATTGTAATGGAACTAGATTGCACTCAGTTTAAGATAATCTAGGAATTGATGTAAGAAATATTTTCTTTTTACCAATCTACATGCTCCAGCTGTACCACTGTGGAGAACGAAGCACGCATCTACTCATGGACAAGAGGCTCGTGCTTGTGACAGTGTGAGATGTAAAATTTAATGGTGTCAGTTATCATGGTGGTTATCTTGGATTACCACGTCATGATTTCTGGAAAGAGGCAATGCTGTTGAGTTTTTCAAATGTATTGGTTGGTGCTTTGAGCACCACAAGCTGAGTGTCATCTAGTTCCATTATATTAGAGAGAAGGCAGACAGCTCTACAGCCAATATATCCAAGACTCACAGACAGCAAAACAATCTGGACTGATAAATAGCACTACAGCTAGGAGGAAAAAATTGGTATGTCCCTTTAAATGTCCTTGCACAGTTTGTACCTTTGTTCTGTTAAGTTGGTCTGTAGCTAGAGAGAGAGATAGAAACAGAAAGAATATGCATGATGGCCCGAGGACAGAAACACAGGAGGAAAAACTATTCTTGCTCATTCCACAGTTGAGCAACAGTTTGGCAGAAATGTACCACATGTATGTAACCATTCAGGAATGTTCAGGGCTACTCATTATTCCTTGTTTTGATGCACGTGTCACCTCTTTCCCCCCTTTAATTCTCCACACACACATTATTAGACACTGGCACAGAGTATGCCAGCGCTGGCCCTTGAATATAAATGTTCCAACAGTTTTAGTAGCTGCTGTTCATCATTCATCACCACTGGTGTGTCAAACCAATTCCCAGAAGAAAATCCTGGCCCTAGATCTTTCTAAGTCTGATTTGTATGGTGTCTTCCAATCAACAGCTCTGTCACTGTCACTAGAACACGATGCCTGGTGCTAAAATGATGAGTCATCCTGCATAGTTTGGTGGGGAAACTGGTCCCTGTATCCCCGTTGTAATGCTGCTCAAGTACTTAATCACAGTGAAGGGCTCTGCCTGTACCCCATTAGCATTTAAAGTAGACCCACGGTTTACATTGCACAGAGTAAAGCAAGCAGAACTAGGAAAATGATCAGCTTATATCCTTTGATGTTAAACTGTCAGCTGATCAAAGGCGACCCTCCCTGTGAATTGTGACAAGACATCAAAAATAGCAGAACAGACGGGGATGTTGGTTTGTCTTTAAAGCCATCTGAGTTATCCTGCATGGAAATGCTATCCTGCTGTAGAAGCAGTATGTCTGAAGCCGGCCAGTCAGCCTCATTCTGCCATCCTTGCTATTTCCTTTTGTGACTGACTGTGCGAGGGATGGAGAAAGAAGGAGGCAATGATTCGGCAAAGGTCGCACGTCACAGCCAGACGGTCAGAACATAAACTCTGTTCTCCTCTATTCTGCCATGCTGCTGCATCTACTTTTTCCCGCTGAGAGGATTTCACATCATTCGTTGTTTGCTGCAGCTTTGTCAAAATAAAATTGCCTTGTTTAATCAGCGTTTACTGTCTGGTTTGTGTGCTGCTGTGTGCGCACACACATTGTGATGAGTAGTTTGTTGAAGCTGACACTGACATGAAGGAATGCTACAGTTTAAGAAGTGAGAGATGTGGGCAGACTTACATAAGACTGCAAGTTGGCACTCCTGTCATTTTTTTTTCTTCTCCACTGCTCCTTTCCTTTTCTTTTTTTGTCCTGATGTACA